>JAJEJO010043617.1:0-46687 GCA_020662805.1 Glaucomys volans | reverse complement strand
CCCCCCATGACAGATGAGCACCTGCCCACCTCCCCCTGTTCACCTCGCCCAAGTCCACCTCCCCGTCCACCTCCCCCTGCCTACCTCCCCCTGTCCACCTCCCCTATCCACCTCCCCTGTCCATCCCACCCACAGGGTCTCAAAGAACAGGCCTGACCCAGCGATGGCTCCTCTGTAGGAGCCTAAGTAGGCTAAGTAGGGCCTCCGTCTTGGCCCGCAGTGCTTTCAGTCACAGTGGGGCTCTCAGCACGTGGCTTGAGACTCAGTTCCTCACGTGGGCTCAGCCCCTGCAGACTTGGTGGGCTGAGGTGAGACTCTGAATCCACCCGGTGTCCCCCACCAGGACAGCTGTGGCTGGAGTCCCTGCTGACGCCTGCCGACCCCCGCCCCCCACGCCTACCTGCAGACCCGAGGTCCTGGAGCGGGTCTGCAGGCTCTTGATGACATCAGAGTTTAGAGACAGGGTTGGCGGGAAGCTGGCTCAGCTTTGCTTACAGTAAGGGAATTAGAAAAGAAATGCTTTGGGCAGAAAGTCAGTGGCTGGACTGTAGCAGTGTCCACTGGAGACAGCTGTGACTGGCCTGGTGCAAGTGTCTGTCAGGGTGAGTAAAACTGGCCTTCATGTGGGTGGCAGAGGCTGAAGCTGTGAATGCCACGTGTCCCAGAATGTGGTGCGTATGCATCCAAGATGGTGTGGACGGTGGGCGCATCTGCGAGACTCCTGCGAACAGCAGATAACAGGGCTATTCTCAGAGGCTTCCTCCACACCCCACAGCAGGAGTTCCATCTGTACCAGGTGCCTGAAGAGAGAAAACCAAACCCAAGTCACCCGCTCTGTCCCCAGAAGCCCCCCCAGAACTGTTCCCTGTTGGAACAGTTCAGCAAGTCGTGGGCAGAAGTGAAATTTCACATCCTCAAGTCCCGGCTCCTCTTCAGAAAGCCAGCGGAGTAGTCAGGTCGGGGAAGTCGATCATCCACGCGGAGTCTTGCTGTTGCGTGTTTTGACAGCGAAACAGACCGCGAGGGAAAATAATACGTATTTTATGTAGTTTATGCCCAATTCGTAACATTTTCACTCCTTGATTTCTCCCAAAAACGTCCCAAAACTTCCTGATTGCAGAATCTCGCCAGCTTTATTTACTTAATTCTGAGAAGTTCTTTTTGCATGCGTCAACTCCTGTGCTGCCACACGCGATGTGAACTTTCTCTGTCATTACAAGTCCCGTCGCTGGGGGAGTGAAGCCGTGAAATGTCACCCGAAGTGCAAAGGCAGACCTGCCCCGGCAGCTGGGAACCGTCCCCAGAGTGAGGACTCCGTGCACATGTCACCCTGCCTGCCTGTGAAAGGCGTGTCCTGCTTGATGCGGATTCTCCAGAACAACCCCGTCTGGGGTATCTTGTCAAACTTCCGCTGGCGGGGCAGAGAGTCCAGCGTGGCTGCCCTCTGTTCTGACAGATTAATTACCCCGCACTCTTTCCCGTCATGTTACCTGCTGCATTCTTGGGCTCATTCATTTTGGAGGGCTGTTTCCCTCAAAGTCATTGTCATAACTGCTACCTGTGTTAAGGGAATTGAACAATGGCAGTCATGAAATAAAGAGGTGCCTAATTGCTGGATGATGGACAGCAATCAAATCAACAGCAATGGCAGGAGGAACCCAGGGTTGCAGGTGGATCATGCCCACACATGGGGGAGAGTGGTCATTGCAGGCGAAGATGCTTTCTCTCTAGAAATGTGGAGAGTGGGTAACTCAGGGCATCTGTTTCCCTGCCAACCTTCTGCCCAGCTGTGCTTCCCTGTGCTCGGGAGCTTGCCCCGCCTCGGAGGGAGGGAGGCCGGCTTCTCCCACAGAGCCGCCCTGCCGCGGTGCACCCTGCCACCTTTTGACATGCAGCTCCAGGAAAGCCCCAGTGGGACCCTGTGTCCCACTCCTCAGTCAAGGCAACATGGACAGCGGGAGGCAGCCCAGGTATCAGGCTTGCGGCCACAGGTGGCACAGAGCACAGCTCCACCCTCTGGAACAGGAGGGCACGTGAGGAGAAGGTGCCAAGAATGGGGACAGGAGCAAAAAGCAGTGGGCACGTGGGGAAGCTGGAGTCACTTCCTTTTCAAAATCTGCTCCAGTAAGAAGGGAAAGCCTGGTGCCCTAAGGAAGACCACGTGGAGGAAGAGGCTTGGCCCAGATTCTGAGCCAAGAGGTCAGGGTAGCCAGGAAAACGCCTCGTTCCTGGCACATCGCTCCGAGTGTGGGACTGGGCAGCGCTGTCTCCGGTCAGGGTGACACCAGAAAATGAGCTTGCAGGCTAATGGCACTAACTGTGCCTTAATGGAGCTGAGCCAAGGAGCAGGTGTTGGAGGAAATGCCGAGGTGCCTCGTCTGCATCACCTGAGAGTCGGGGGTGTGCTCAGGAGAACATCTCCAGAACCTTCCGTGTGTCAGGTAGGATTATCTCTGAAGGAGAAAACCCAGGAGGAGATGTTTTGTGCTGAATAATGTTTTAGCGTTGAAAATGGAACACAGCGTCCTGGGCTGGGCATCTTCCTTTTGCATTCTGTGCCTTGAAAAATGAAAGTCACAGATTGCCCGTGATCTCAGCATGGGGACCCCGAGCGAACGAGCCTCAGCAGGGAGGGTGCGCCTGCCAGACCCTGAGAATCAGTCCAGGCGTGTGTGGGGGCCCAGGCACCCTGGCGGGAGCCCAGAGGCCTAGAGGCAAAGGCAGATTCAACGTCCCGACAAGCTCGAGGTGTACGCCAACTGGTACTAATAGGGTGCAGGTGGGAGTTACGTGTGAGAAGAGTGTCCAGAGGGAGGGACAGAAGGAATTCCCTGGTCAGGGAAAGTCCTGCAAGCAGGGGCAGAAGCCTGGCCTGGCGGCAGTAGGGTATAAAACACACGATCACCGTCTCGTTGACTTCTCTTCTATCAGTGACCCTTCCCCTGCTTCTGAGGGCTGACCTGATCTTGGATTCAGATGGCCTCCAAAGCCAGACCCTCCTGTGCTGACCGCTGCTCTCAGCCATTGCTAGCAGTGTGATTTCCAGCATCTTCTGCATCTCTGTGTCTCAGTTTCCTCATCTGTCAACTAGGGCTGGTGGTAGCCGAGGGCCATCCTGGCTGCTGGTGGGAGGTTCATCCTGTCCTGAGAACCTCGGCTGGGACGCTGCGTACCACGTCTGCCCTTAGTGGTCCCTTGCTGTCCCTCCATGCCAATGAAACTCCCTGGGCTCCAGCTGCTTAAGCAAAAGTGTAAGAATTAGTGGAAGCTCCAACGATTTCTTTTTGAAAAAATCATTTGCTGTCATTTACATTTTTAGCAAAAAGTTCCTTTTTCTGCCCGCTTCCTGCATGAAATGCCATCTGTTTCAGAGCAGATTTGACAATTGCTGGAACTTTCTTTCAGGCGTAGGGGGAGAGATGCTCATGTTTTGTGAGCATCTGTGAACTGTGCCTTCAG
This sequence comes from Glaucomys volans, assembly GCA_020662805.1. Taxonomy (NCBI): domain Eukaryota; kingdom Metazoa; phylum Chordata; class Mammalia; order Rodentia; family Sciuridae; genus Glaucomys; species Glaucomys volans. Next base: position 43,228 of record JAJEJO010043617.1, on the reverse strand, counting down.
TGCTGCTAGTGCCCAAGGACGTTTTGTGATAGTATTAAGGGAAGTGGCTTCACTTTCTTTATATATATTTTTTTTTATTAATTTTTATTTGTTCTAATTAGTTATACATGACAGTGGAATGCATTGATGCCTTTAGATAAATCACGTATAAATGTAACACAGTCAATAACTGGGCTAAGGAACTGAACAGACACTTTCACAGAAGAAGAAATACAGTCAGTCAACAAATATATGAAACAATGTTCAACATCTCTAGCCATTAGAGGAATGCAAATCAAAACTACTCTAAGATTTCCTTTCACTTCCATTTTTAATGAGCATTATCAAAACTCAGACAAAACTGGTTTGCCTTCCCAAACTAGGGTTCTGACGTTATCATCTGAGAGGTTTTACAAATTTAAGAAATAATACATGAGTTAGCTGATAAATAGGAAAATATTTTAGAGATTATAATAGAGAATCTGTGATTAAGATTTCTTAAGGAAAAGTTCTGGAATGTTCTGCTAAGTGATATCCACTTCAGAGGAGCAGCTTTGCATCCTGGACATTATTTTTTCAGTTGCCCTAAAGTTTAAGCAATGCCCCAAAACAGTTGGGTCATGGTCCTACAGCGGCCTCTGTTGGACTCTCTCCACACACCTCGTCCAGGCCCTCACCCACCTTCTCTGGACCATGACAATAACCTAACTGGACAAACCACCAAACCCGACTGGCCATACACCTCCGAAATGACTCATCCCCAGAGAAAACCAACCCAAGGTCTTCTACCCACGGGACAGGTCGGAACTCTGCAGGAGGGATACGGGACTCTCTACTGAGCCTCCCTCCCATCGTGGGTAGAGCTGTGTCCTCCGAAAAGATACAGGTTGCAATTCTTATCCAAGATGCTTGGTCCAGAGGTGTTTCTGATTCCAGAATTTTTGAACTTTGGAATATTTGCATAGATTTTACAGGTTGAATATTTCTAACTCAAAAAATCTGAGATTGAAAATGCCTCAAAATTTGAAACTTTTGGAGCATCCGAAAGAGGGGATATGGTTGTCTAAATGACGAAAGAAACCAAAGTCGTGGTGGGCAGGGGGCTTCTGCCAAGCACCAACTGAGGGACACAGAGCCCGAATGCCAGAGCACAGCAGAGAGGGCCAGAGAGCAGGGAGGCTGGCCTTCCTGAAGGTGCCCCCCCAAGCCTGGGTACCTTCTTCCAGCCCTTCCTAGAAGGCTCTCCCTGGGGGATCTAGGCAGCTCCACAGGCCCCGCCATGACTCCATCTTCTTGCTCTTGTGAGGTCTTATGGATGCCCAGCCTTGGCCTCAGGGGCTCCAGGTGTGAGCCCCAGATCTTCTGTAGCCTTTTGTAAGTCATTCAATGGAAGCTCAGATTCGCAGCAAGCCCTGAGTCTGTATGGAAGTCCATCGCCCTCATCTGTGTGCCAAGGTGCCCGCGACAACTTACCAGCAGGAACGAGCAGAGCCCGGGTCAGTGAGCATCCCACAGAGGCGGTGGGACTCAGCAACCACTGGGAACTTGACTGTAGACAAACCCCATGATTGCTCCACGCCTGCTCCAGAGCTTGCCCACCATCCTTGTGTCCCTGCCTCTCTCCTGGCCTCCTCAGTGTGAGTGGCTGCTGGGAAGAGTTCTGATGACAGGCAAGAGCCCCCAGCCTGAAGGTCTCCACCCTCCAACCTGGAGTGTGCACCTGGGGCTCCCTCCGCTCAGCCAGAGGCTCGTCCAGCACTGCTGGGCTCTGGTCCATGGCCACTCACTGCAGACAGACTTTCTTCCATCCTTGCTGTCCAATGTCACCACTGTGGCCACACACATGTGCTTTAATGTGCACCCTTAAAACACAGGAGGGATCCCGGTGTCTTCCCAAGGGACCCCCCTTGCAGCACCGCTGGGAGCGATCACTTTCCTCAAGCCAGGAGCTCCAGGTTTCTCCCAGGTCCGGGGTGTTGGGGAAAGTCTGAAATAGGCACAGCAGAGTGTGAAAGGGTATGGGGCCAGGGCTGCCCAGGGCTTTGCTATCCAAGACTTCAGAACTAGCAATGACTCCATCATCCAGGCCCAGGAAAGACACTGGGGAACCTCAAAACCTCACACCTGCAATCTCAGGCAAATGAAGCAGAAATACCAAGAGGGCGTGTTTGCAAGGAAAAATAAGAGAAAAATCTAATCAAGTGAGAAATACAGCACTGGATACGTGAATGCAAACCATTTGAAATGGACATGGTTCAAAAGGCTGAGATTAAATCTGTAAATACAATAGAGTGGATTTGCCTGGAGACATTTTTGGGACCAAATAAATGGAATCACAATACTCACATGAAAACACAGAAATCTTGTGTTTTTTAAGGAAGGCAGAGTGAAGTGGATTTAACAAAAGGATACAACCCTCCATGAGAGTTACAAAAATAAAAAGCCCTATTTATTGTGATCCCCCCAGGGGCTGGGGATAATCCCCAGCACCACCAAAAAAAAAATCTATTGTGTTCCCCCTAAGCCTGCTGTTGGGCCAAGCATCTTACATGTTTCAGCATATTAAATCCTTATAAAACTCCAGGGTCATATAATACTATAAATACACTTAATTTACAGATGAGGAAATTGAGATTCAGAGAGGTTAGGTAAATTACCTAAGGTCACACAGTCAGAAAGCGATTTGAAGCCAGGCCTGTTGAATTCTGCCACTCCTCCCCCACCTAGCACCCAACGCAGCCTTAACATTCCATTCCCAAACCCACTGAGCATCTGCTCATTGTCCCCGGAGTGTGGCAGCCTATTTTGAGCTTGTACTGGGGGCTGATTTGAAGGCTCATCTCAAGAGTCATCAAACAGAAATCTTTCTTGACAGGACCTCCTTCTCTGCCCTCCTTGCCCTCTCCTCTCTGCCCTAAGCCAGAACCCATCCTTCCCTGTGGCTCTAAGTTCTGTGAGGACCAGAGTCCTTTCTCTAGAGACACCAGCAGTGCCAGCAACCAGCCCCTTCCAGGGGCATCACAGCAGCACCTCCCGGAGGGTAGAGGGCTGCACTGCCCTTGGGCTGCACCATCCCTGTCCCACGTGCCAGGGGCTCCCTCCAACATGTGGCAGCTCTGGGACAAGTTCATCATCACGGCTCAGGGGACCCCTAGCATCCGGCCAGGTGTGCACCCCGCCAGGACCCCATACCACAGAGGACCCGAGCCCCGAGGTCCAGCCCCAGCGACTGCAGTGCATCCACCCACCTGTCCCTCCCGGCACCTCGGTGCTGAATGGGGACCAGGGTGACTCATCAGCGGTAGAGAAATGTCTCCACACTAAATAATGGTGGCTGACCCCAAAAGGCTGAGGGGAAAATGAGAGATCAGAGTGAAGCAGCCCGCCATGGCTCCCCCACTGCTGTGGCCCGGGAGGACTCTGCACCGGACGCCTGAGGCTGTGGCCGCACAGTCCCGCCTGCTCCCAGCTGGCTCAGGAGGGAGGTGCATCCCAAGGTGCGGTGTGAACTCTGAGTGGCAATGCGAAGCCGCTCTGCGGTGGAATTTCCTCTTGGCCTTGAACGCTGTGGGTGGGTGGGTGGGCGCAGAAGCAGGAGCTCCACAGGAAGCCTGGGGGGGGACTCTGACCATTGGCTCAGAGGCGACATGGTTGGAGGAAGGTTAAGAGAGCCGCGCCTGCTGTCTGCAGACCCCCTTTCCCCGGGCGTGGGTCATGCTGCACGGGCACTGCCCACGCTGGGATCCCCAAAAGAGCAAATTTCAGGAGGCCACATATGAAGCAAGGAGTACCCTGATCACCAGCAGCAGCCCCACACGGGGACCAGGTCTCCCTCTCATGCCCCGGATGTGCGGCTCAACCACCCTACAGATTGGGACACGGTGGGGATGTTGGGAGACCGCTCCAGAGAGGACGGGCGTCCACAAGGAGGCTCTCTGAACTGGAGTGTGGGGAGCACTTGGGGCTGGGAGTCCCCAGGGATGGGGAGTGGAAGGAGGGCCCAGGACAGCCACCGCCGCCAAACTGACAGCACTGGGCTCTCTGTTCGTGATTCCTGGGGACGAGAAGGCCACCAAGCCGGCTGTTCCTCTGGGGTTTTGTTTGCTGCTTCTTGTGCAGTTGGGACTTTCCATAAGGACAGGCAAGGTGCACGTTCCTGCCAAAAGGGACCAAATACCCGAGATCACCGTGAGCCTGTTTTAGGGAACACTCCTGCCCCGGCCACACAGACCAGCTCTTCCAGCTGCCATCGGCTCACAACCCAGGTCACGCCACACGCACTCAGCATGCAGAGAAGAAGGTCAGAGGCTCTGAGAACGCACACTCATCCAAACTCCAGCCCCTGCTACCCTCTCACCAGACGGGGAAGCGACACCAACATCCCCGGGAAGATGTGCCTCGAGTTGTTAGTGACACAACCTGGGGCACCCCCAGCCTCGTGGAGGTGATGGTCATGAACGTGGCGCCTCTCAGCAGTCCCCTCTGTCTCATATGACGCAGACCCAGCAAGGGACCAAGTCAGCAAATCAAAACCCGGCGTGGTACTGCGGGGGACGGGGCACTTCCAGCAGGCGGCGACTTCCCGGCCTCTCCTCTCTTCTCCCTGCTCCTTCGCACTGAACCTTTGGTGTGAACTCAGCAACCCTTTCAAAAGGGTGTCCCTTCCCCGATGGCAGATGGACAAGAGAGCGAGAGGGCTGCCCTAGTGGGCAGAGCCGCACACCTGGGTTTCTGCCTCCCCAGCCAGGGATGGCTCTGCCTGTCCAGGGATGGCAAGACCACGGCTGAGAAGGAGCCCGGCCCAAGGTGAACGTGGATGATGGCCTTCCATCCCCAGGGCTCGGCTTTGGGCACCATTTGCCTAAGGATTCAGAAGTCAGACCTATTTCTCCCACTGCAGGTCATCAGAGACCTAAGGTCGGGGACACTCCTGCCTCCGGTCACACTGACCAGGTGGCTTCTGCCACCAGGGCCTGTCCAGGGCAGCAAGCTGCAGCGTGGTTAGGAGGTGGCAGTGCTGGGGCCTGGCTCAGCTCAAGGCACCTCAGAGCCCACAGCTGTGCTATTATAACCAGGCATGCAGAGGGCCCATGCAGAGGAAAAGCTCATGAACAGCAGGAGGTAGTTGGTAATCATTGGGAGGCACTTGTTAGTTGTTGAAACTCAGCCAGGTCTTCGGGGATGTTTCTGCCCTACGTGCAAAATGCTTGCATGAGAAACTCAGGGAAGCGAGCAGGTCCTCGGAACACCCACGCCTCTGCCAGGCTCCGTGGGAGTAGAGATACCTGGGGGCTCAGGGGCAATCCAGCCATTGCCATCTGAAGGCTGTGTGAGGAACAGCTGAGGCTAAAGCAGTCGGGCCAGGGCAGGACCAGTGTGGCCCGGCTACCGTGTCCTCTGTGTGCTCTGTGTGCCTGCTAAGCACAAAGCACCCTTCCCTGGGGCTCTCCAGACACTGTCACAGCCCCCTTCTCATGGTCTAGAGCTTCTTGTGACCCCTGAGGAAGGGTCAGACACTGGCCCATCACAGAAGCAAGTCCTCAGTCCTCAGAGAGTACTCTCTTGTCACTGCCAGGGAGGTCCCCTGTCCCCTGCCCCTCGTCCACCTCCCAGGCTGTGCAACACACAAAATGTCTCTCAAGTGACATGAGTGACAGGAGCTCACTATTTGATCTTGAAAGTCAGAGCTTTCAAATACGTCCGTGAGTACACAAATCCCCACGTCTCTGCACACACTACCTATCCCACGGCCTCCATTCAGGGCCCTCTGTGGGGGGAGGTGGGGAGGGAGGGAAGCTGAAGCTCATCCGGTTCTAAGCTCTCCATCCGGCTGGTCCCTCCGGCCACCTGGGAATGGGCCCAGGCTGCCTTCGTGCCTCATGGAGGAGGCCGAGGCTGGGGTTGTGGAGACAGCCCACACGCCCTCCAGGGTGGCCAGCCCCAGCTCTCCCTCTGTCCTGTGCCGAGGCTGCAGTGAGCATGTCTGCCCAGCCTCGAGGCCCCACCCTCGCTGCTGCCAGGAGGTCACATGATTCGGAGATCCCCAGGACTGTGTGATAGGCCAGCTGCTGGGAGTCGGGGCCAGGGCTGGGGTTCTAACCTGCTTTCTCTTCTCCTGTCACCCAGGGGCGGATCTGCAGGAAAGCCGGCAAGTCAAAAAAGTCCTTCAGTCGCAAGGAGGCAGAAGCTACCTTTAAGAGTTTGGTGAAGACTCACGAAAAATACGGCTGGGTCACCCCGCCCGTGTCCGACGGCTGACCGGCCGCCGCGTCCCCGCACCGACTCCCGGACACCCCCCACCGCTGCACACTCCATCCTTTTCTACTCCAGCCAGACTGCATCGTGACTGCCCAGGAGGCGCTGGGTTATTATGGACAAGCCTGTGACAGAGAGGGAGCCACGGCCCTCAGGACTGTGTCAGTGACGAGCCAATGGTCATCTCTAAGCCGCTTTGTACGCGTGTCCAGACGGTGACATTTCCCAGCCCACCGCCCCCGCCCTCCCCAGCACATGGCCCTTAGCTTCTTCCCGTGACAGCAGCTCCAGCGAGCAGGCGGGACCCCAGGGCCCTGCCAGCTCCAGCCCATGTGAATGCGCCGCTCATGTCTCCCAGGAGCGCCTTGCACCTCGGGCCGGCCGGCCCCCGTTTGCTGTGCTCTGTGTCTGTGTCTCTCTTCCTGGCAGGTCAACACAACCTGAAGACGTGTCTTTCTTTCGTGGCCTCCGGTCTGCTGTGACATTTAGACCATCCGTGCTATGACCTTCGGCTCATGAAAACACAAACTTCACATTGCCAGGTTCTAGTGATCCAGAACTTCAGCTGCCCACTTGGTGACCATTGCTCGCTCTGCTGGTTCTGTGCTGTGCTGCTGTTCCCAGATAAACCAGTGCCATTCCATGCAAGGCAGGGATGCTGCAGCCACCAGGGTGGACAAGGGCCGGCATGCCAGGTGCACCCCCTGGGGCTCAGAGCAGTGACAGAGGCAGCAGTGTTGTCAGAGATGAGGAGACACTTCCACCCACCACAGTGCGTTTTGCCCCTGTCACCAGAAGCAGAGACACTTTCCCACTCGCGGCAGTCATCTGACCCGTTGGACTGTGTGTGCCAGTGACGGGGAGACAGCTGCCAAAGGAGACCAAGTGATCGTACGTGACTTGCATGGCCAGGTCTGTTTCCTCCCCCGGTAGTCACTTGTGTGTCCCCCACAGTTGAGACGCGGGCACCTTGTGTGGTGTAAACCTCCTGTTATTTAATCTCCCGCCATTCCATTTTTCTCTTCTGTTAAGTTACTTAGAACTTTCTAAGAAACTCCATGAAATGAGGAAATACTGTTTATAATAACTTGCGGAAAGAGGTAAAATGTTCATTCCAAGTGGAAAATCTGATTGGACACATTTTAAATAAAATCATGCATACCTGATACACTGACTCAAGAATCCAATCATTGTGAGCTAGCCTTCCATTTAAAATATTTAATCTGCTTTATAAAATTTTAATTTTTCGGAGACTACAAACACCAAAACTTGTGCTTCAGGAGCAACATCTCACAGCCAGGAAAGGCAGTCTTAGGAACCCATAGTCTTTGCAAAAATCTAACGGGTCAAAACGGTCCCAAGGGCAGCCAGGGAGCTGAGTAGAATCTAACTGAAAGCACTGGGGGTTGACTGGTCAGACCCAAACCTGGCCACTCACGTTCTCCCACGACAAAGGAAGACTGCTTCTGGATGGCTACGGACAGTTCTTCAGGCAGTTTTGACTACTCGGGTTGCTGTTTGCTTTGTTCTAGGGTTTTGGGGACCCGAGAGGCTTCACCTCAAACGACAAGGTCTGCTCCTCCCAGGGTGACTGGGGAGCAACGAAATCTATCCTTTATTGATGCTTTTATTTCCTTACCCTTCCTTATTAGCCCCAAATACACAAATGCAGCCTCCAAGCTAAAATGACATACTTGAGAACGCATGACCTCCTCAGGTTCCCTGTGACCACGATGGTCAGGAAACTCGATGACGGTGCACTTGGTGGCATTACCTATCTGATCCGTAATGTGGAATTCTCCATGCTGGAAACCAGCGTGGGGCTGCTGGTCTCTGGCCCCTGGGACTGTTGATTGGGATGGAATTACTCTGCGGGCTTTGAAGACCTAGGCAGAGACTGCTTGCTGGCTCAGGAATGCACTTGAGTTTGGCAATGTCCAGGTAATGTAAAATTGAGAGCAATTTTTTTTTTATTAAAAAAAAGTATATATCCAAATCTGGGTCAATTTATTTTTTATCAGCTGATTGGAAAGAGTGTCTGCCTTGTTTCCAGGTAGGCAGGACATGCTACCACCCACCTGCGCTCCTTTACTGCCGACAGCCAGGCAGGGAGGCTGCAGCTCCATCCCAGCTTTCAGTCCACCTGTATTGGGTTTATTCTGCTCAGCCTTCCCATTAGGTCTGCTGGAAACCTACAGAAGAAATCAATTCTTCAGTGAAACAAAAGCAATTTTTTACTTAAATAGAAAGAATTTCAGATTTTCAAAGCAGTGACAGACCCTGGCCATCAGACCTTGGCTGTCCACGTCTTGGCCACAAGCCTCATTCTTCCCCTCTGCAGGAGACGACTGCCTATGCACCCAGTAGAAGAGGAGATGCATGCCCTGTGGCCTGGGGTCATGTTCCCACAAAGCCGAGAATGGATCCCTCTTCAGACAGACAGCAAGGCAGAGGTTCACATCTCAGCATCTCCATTTATCAGCTGGACGTGACTCAAGCCAGAGCCTGCAGATCCAAAGGAAGAGAAAAATACCAACTTCAGAGCATCCCCACTGCACCAAACCCCCGCCCCTCCCACAGCCTCCCATGTGCCCTGATAGCCTGGCTCCTGGCAGGTTCTCCATGGCCTGCCAGGGCCAAGGGGAGGCTCTGATGATCAGCTGAGTTTCTCCAAGGTCAGGAATCACTCATACTTAGGAAGTCCTAAGTGGACTGCAGGATTCTTACCCAACCCCTCATATGACATAGTATGGCCATGAGGGTCACAATCTCCAAAATCCATTACTCACATACAGCAGGGTTTAGGCCTAAACCAAGTTCATCCCATCATCAAAATTCAACCTTATTTTTTGAGAGATAAACCTACAGACCAGTGAAAGAGACCCAGGATTGAGAGCCTGAAGCCTAAGTCTGCCCGGGTGGTTCTGGTGGGTCACATCACCCGCCTGCACCTTGATGCCCTCAGCTATGAACTCAACAAGATTGTTATGAGATGGACTTGAGTGACAGGCCAAAGTGCTCATGAAACCAGAGACGGCTGTAAGAACTTAGCACGCTATTTTCATGGTATCAGGAAATTCATATCACAAGAACAGGCTTTAATTGGAACACACTTAGAGACCTGCTCAGAATGAACAATTATGGTGGTTAAAAGGCAATTATCATGTAATTACATTCTTGCTTTTAGTCCCCAGATCTCTACATTGTCACTCAGCTGTCCCTGCTGACTGGCTCTCCCTGCAGTCCACAGCCCCTCCCAGAGGTGGGGAATCAGAAGAGTTTAAGACACATCTCAAGACACACAGGACACAGCAGCGAGTGAGACACATGGCCAGCTGCCCTGCAGACACCATAGATGACGTGAGGTCCAGAGACCTCCTGACTCCTCAGCAGGAAGACGCCATGGAGGCAGTTGTGAGCCACAGCTGGACAAAGGGAAGCAGAAGGGCAGGGGCAGAAATGGGAGAGGCTGGGGTTTCCCTAGAGAGCCCCAAAGGGCAGAGACAGTGGCATCTGGCTCCGTATGTGGGGACTACATGTCACCATTTCATCAAAATCCTTTGAACAGCAGATTTGAATGAGATTTTCTTTCTGGGAAAGCAGAGTTCTGTCTTAACCACAGGGAAGGTAGAGCCACTGCATCTGGAAGGCCACTCGGCCAAACCTCATGCACTCTACAGTGAAGGAAGCAACCCCAGAGAGGGGCAAGTGGCTCTGGTCACCATCTTGCTGTGGCCGATCCTTTGTGATGCTCCTCATGAGGTCATTGGGTAGTTCCTGTGGATCACTCCCAAGCACGCACCTTCCTCCCACCTTGGGGTCAGTATAGCCACGGGTGTTACAGGCTATCTGGGAAACACTAGGTGATCCATTCTCTGCCAAAAGCAAGCAGGTGCACAGGCATAGAACTTCCTGCCACAGCCCTGGGAAACTGCAAGGAGATGCTCTGAGCTAAGCCTGTGAAAAGGCTTTGCAGACATTAAAATGATACTCAGCTCTGCTCTGTAGTTGTAGGTCTTATTTTTCCAGTTTTTGCAGCCTCCAGTTCACATATATTGAGCGTCCCGCATCCCCAGGGTCCATCTGGCCCAGAGAACATGGCCGGTGAACTGGAATGGCCCAACAAAGTGTCGACATTCAGGAAGGAAATACGTGATCTTAGTTTGGTTCCAGAGAAACACAGGAGCAAAGTGTGCTGGCCCACCAGTCGTCATCAAAGCAGAGTGCGTGACGACAGCGAGGGCCACAGAGAAGCAGAACTGACCTCAAGGTTGTGGCAGGGCTAGAAACGCAGCAGTGGCTGGAGAGGTCAGGTGCAAGGCCGTCCTGCCAGGTCAGGGAAGCAACAGGAGCCCTGCTTCCCACTGCCGATGTGCCCTGGTTCTCTTGCAGAGTTAACTGTGCTGCTTGTGGACACACGGCCGTTCTGTATCTCTAGATCCTGGGCGATCGCTGGCAAAGACATTAATTGAGCTGAAATAGAAATGCTGTGAGCCGGTGTGCTGGGTTTCATTCCCGCTTGCCTCCTTCACCAATGTGACTCTTTGTCATGAGTTTTGTTGTCACTCTGACACTGGTAGGATGCTAGCTAACTGTCGTGGGTTGCTGTCAGCTTTCTGGCCATCAGCGCAATTCACACTGAGACTGCCGATTATCCTCTTTCCAAAGTTATCTTATTCTGTAATCCTCAGAAGGAGGGAGATCAAAATGCATGTGCCATGAAATAAGAAGCAATGTTTAGCGTCCGCCGGTGGTGAGTGCATGAGTCAGGTCATTTCAAGGCACTGTCCCAATGGGAAAAAGATTTTTGTGTTTTGGAAAGCAAGCCTTGAAAACCAATAAATGTCTTTCTGTGGAATGCCCGCTGCGCGCTTGCATGGTCTCTGCCTGGGAACTGCCAGGACTCTCTGGCTCTCCGTGGTGGTGTCCTCTGTTGTCCTCTGTAGTCCGTGGTGGGTGGCTTTCTGTCACGGGAGCCCTCTGATCTTCCCTGCTTTGATTTATTTGTGGTTTGCCAAGTGAAAACTTTGAATTTTGTCACCAGGATTCTCCATAAAAGTCCTTGAAGTGCCACTGACCCATGTGAGGTAGGTTCTCTCCTGCTGCCACTCATTCCACAAGGTTTGTGAACGTGTTTGCCTGAGGTTCCTGGTAAAGTTTCTCAACATAATTGAAATACTGTGCTTAGCACAAAATTGTAGCCTACAATGCTCCTGAATTGCAGGGATACTTCTTTGGAAAATGTACAGAGCAGCAATTCCAGGAAGGGACAATTTTCAAAACTCTTCAGCGTAATTTACATCAAAGGCACCTCAGCTCATTTACCGCACGGGTGTGTAAGTTGGGTTCGGTTTTTATTTAAAACTGTTTATCAGAGGTTTCTTAACCCTCGTCAATACTCAGACAGTCTCTGGATAGAGAGCACATTTTTCTTTTAAAATCCGAATACATTATTTCAGTATCGCTCAGGCATCAGCTGTGGAATCCAACAGCCTTGAGTTCCCCTCCTCTTGTCGGAGACGGGTGCGGAGCTTAGCCCACACACACTCCATTGCTGCTTCCCAGACCTGCTGTTGGGGCTGCTGCAACAAGACAGGGTTCTGGGAAGCTGCATTCTGTGCCTGTGTGCAACTGAGACTCGGTGGATGATCTTGGAAGTGGCAAAGAGACAGACATGGTGCAGGCGAGGTGAACACTGGAGCTGATGGTGAGGGTCTCCTTTCAGGCTGCTCATTTCATCCCAGGAGACTTGCACCCTTTCCTTTGGCAAAGGCAGGGGGACCCCCACCACCAGCAAGGCCCCGACTCTGAGCTCCAGGGGTGATGGAGGCAGGGTGTGCCCACTCACACTCTCCCCAGAGCAAATCTAGGCTCAGCTGCATCTGGGAGCTGGCAGGGGTGGCCGGTCACTGTGTCCATGGACATATATTTCTTAAGGCCACAGTGAAGGACTCAATAGGGCAGACCCTGGACCCTGGCCCTGACATCGGAAGGTGTGCCCAAGCAGTAGGACAGCTGCGGGGGAAACCACACACACTGCTGAGGACATTGCTGGCTGCCCTGAGGTGCTGGTCTGCATGAGATCTATTTCCAACCAGCACAAATGCACGCGTCCTGGAAGCAAGCTAGTGTTACCTAAGCAGGGGCGAACGCCGGCGAGGTTAAGGTAGCGCACACATACAGTGTTTGCCAAAGTGGAATTCAGGTAAAATGAGATTCGTTCGCTCAGCCTTCGGGGGGGAGGAATTGTGTGTCACCGAGCAGTGTCAGCCAGGACAGAGGCCACAGGGTCAGGATGTGGCCAGTCTGAAAGTCTGCCTTTTACTCTATTGCAGAGCATTTTTAAAAGACTTTTTTGAGTCATCATTTTCTAATAAATAATATCAAAGGTGAAATCCAACGACATGATTCTGGGCAGCATGAACGAGCTTCCCTCCAGGAAACTTCTCTCTCTTCTTCTATACTTGCTAAGTCTTTAATTGCTCCAAGGCCTTCTGGAACCATCTTCTTTTTTCATCTCTGTAGGGGACACTGCAAGATGGATTTAGCAGATAGTGGCCTGCAGCCTATAGACAGGAAGTGGGTATTAAATGCAATCGATTGTTCTAATCTGATTTTGCTTAAACATGGTCAATTACTTTTCCTTGTCACTAAAACATTACGTTAAGTTGATCCTAAAACAACATCTGAATCTCTAATTCAGAGGGAAATTCTGAGCTTCAGCTTTCCAATGTTTGCCTTTTTTCAATAGCAGGAATTTTGCACTGAATAGTTAGTTCTTCCTACTTTCACCAAGTTACACACACACACACACACACACACACACAGGAAAGGGTGCGAGTCTCCTCTGTGTGCTCTTATTCTCATTGCTCCAAGGGTTCTCTTCTCGCTTTATTCTGGTTTCTGCAATTGGTGGTGTTGCTTTTCCACAAAACATGGATTTCCAGAATAGCTCCCACTTCCCTGCAGTGCTGTCTCCTTCTCCTCCTCTCTGGGATTGAGGGTCTCCTGGGACCCTCACTCACACCTCTGAAGGGTCTTATGTCCTCTGTCACTTGTAGCAGGATCCGGACCTTGTTCTGATGTTGGGAACAGAAGCTGTGCTTGGTAAATAGTAGCCTGGAGCATCAGAAATAAAGCAAGGCTCCGACTTCTCACCTTCATGTCATTAGTTATTAAGTAAACTAACTGGAAAGGGCCTCCGAGGTCATGGGGAAGAACCGGTCATTGAATCTGTGGGGTCCACCCGGCCAAGGCCTCTGCTCAGAGCCTGTTCAATCACACTTCCATCCCAGCATAAGGACAGCTGCAAGCTAGCCTGTTCCCAAGCTTCCACTAAGGTTCTCCATGACAAGAGACATAGCAAAAGCTAAAGGCCTCGCTTATCAGAAGGACATTTTAAAGTATAGAAGTTACATTCAGAGTCCTCAGCTAATATATTGTGATGCTGGGAGCAGAAATGGGGCCCTGTTACTCCAGGTTACGCTGCCTTGGGAAATACGTCTACGTAAACACATAAGTGGGATGGAGCTAAGAAATAGGCATGATCTTGGAAGGTGAAGGAAGAATCACATATAATACATAATTATGTAAGTGATACACAGGGAATATGTAATTTGTATGTGTATGTGTATGTGTATGCATATGTATACATATGTTGAACAGTGGCCCCTAAAAGGATATTTCCAAATCCTAAAATCCAGAGCTTGTGTATGTGACTTATTTGAAAAATTGGTCTTTGTAGATGTAATTAAGGATCTCAGGAAAAGATCACCCTGGCTTTAGTCTGGACCTTAAATCCAGTGCCAGGTCCTTACAAGAGAAAGAGGAAATTTTGAGAAGCAGAGACACAGGTGGGAAGACCCAGGAAATGGGAGGACATTGTTGTGCTCTGTGGTTCGGGACCCCCAAGAAGACCACCAGAGACCATGGTCAATGCAAGCAACAAAGAGTCATTTTATTAGCAAGCTCGAGCTTGGTCCTCCATGCACTCAGTAACCGGTGACGCTAAGAGGCCCCTAGCTCAAATATAGCAGGGTTTTTATAATGAAATACAAATAGGTTAAGGGAGGTTCGCAGTGCTCTTTTTGATTGGGTCACATGGAAAATCACGACAAAGCATTTCATTCTAAGTTTTGGGTCAGCCTGACCGCTAGGGGAAGGGTGGATAGCCTCCCAACTTTGCAGGATAGACAAAATAAGGAGCGGGAACATTCTGCAGTTTTTCTAAAAGCTGAGGGCAGTTTGGGAAGCACTTATGTTTACATAAGTGTTTGCATTTTCCACCTTTTAACATCACCATGGAGTCCACAGCCCAGGAACCCCAAGGACTGCCTGAGGACAGCTGGGTTACACTCCATTCCTGAGAACTCTACAGGCAAATTTCTGTTATTTCAAACCACCATGCTGAAAAGAACCTCCCGGGAAAAAGAATGAAAGGAAGAAAGAATTTCTCCTGGTGGCAGAACACGCTCACTTCAAGCTGTACTCTCTCACATGATGCTCGAGTCTGTCCATGGAGGAGATAAATTTACTTAAAATCTGATTTTGTTAGTCAGACTCTGTCTGTTTGGGCTGCTTTAACATCGTATAAAGGATTGGTGGCTTAAATGACAGACACCTATTTCTAACAGTCTGGAAACTGAGAAAGTCAAGGTCAAGGAGCCAGCAGATTCGCTGTCTGGTGGAGACTCCCTTCCTCATCTTTACGTTCTCCTCTGGTGGAAACAGTGAGGAAAGCAAACACTCTTGGGTCTCTTAAAAGGGACCCAAGTCTTAAACCCATCACAAGGACTCCCTCTCAGAATAATCCTGATTACCTCCCAAAGCCCCTGCCTCCCCCTGCAATCACATGGGCTGGGGGTCGGGCAGGTCTCAACATTTGAATGCTAGGGGGACACAGACATTCCATCCATCACAGATGACAACATCAGAAGATTAGTTCCTATCAGGGTCCCATCAGTGGGCCAGGGTCTTTGTCAGTGGGCTGGGTTGCATCCGAAACACACTGAACCACCTTTCAAAGGGCCACTCACACCAGTACCTCTTCAAATAATGTCACTTTCTATATTAGTCCTAAGCATTAACCTCCAACGGAGTTCCCTCCCCTTACTAGGAGGAAATAGCAACAACGGTCAAGGGGAAATTTGGATTCTCTTGGGGCCAGACTGCTATGGTGTGAGTCTTTGCAGGTAAGGAGCAAATGGAATAATTTTTTGATTCAGTTTCTTGGGGGTTTCTGGTTCATATGGTTGGTCATTTTTTATTTTTCTGTCTGTTTGGATTTGCCTTACTTTAGAGTCTTCTCACACAGAGCTGATACAGTAAAGAAGAATATTTTGCTTCTCTTGATTGGGTGGGAAAAGTCAGACAGAAACCACATGGGATGCAGGGGATGCATGGATGAGGGATGAACTGTATGGACAGGGGGATGGATGGGTGAATGGGTGGATGGCAGATGGATATATAGGTAGAGTGAATGATTGAGGTTGACCTATGGCTTTCTATGGAAACTTCCTCTATTCTTCCCTTCACACTGGGCAGGATCGGAACTTGCATAGGGCCTTACATTAGGCTGTGAGATCCGGGGAAAGGACAGACAGAGGCAGTTCCTCCTGCTCCCAAGGCATTCAGTCCAGAGGCTCACAGGAGCTCTCTGGCCTCGTGGGAAACAGCTCTCAGTCCTCAAGTTTCCTTTACAAGAACCAGGGCAAAGCTCAACCCAAGAGCTCCACTTGCTCTGCCTGAGTGTCCTCCATGAGGGAGTCCCTCAGGGTCCAGGTGGTCCAGGCCAGAATTTAGTGTCCAGTCCCACCTGTCACACTCTTAATCATCTAACACCTCAAAAGATGTGGGTACTGCTAACTCAACAAATTATCAGGCATGTGGGAAATGTCTATGTTTGGCTTCATGTCATGCCAAAATTGCTGTTTGGGCGATAATAATAATAATAAATTCAAAATAGAAATTGCTAGACACTGTTCTTTTGTATCAATTTGGTCCTTACTCTTTTTTTTCATTCTTGTTCTTTTAATGAGACTTTCCATACATCGTTAGGGAAACAGGATTTAAAATTTATTCTCTTAGGAACTTCTGCTCTACCTCAAATATACCTTAGAAGCAGGGACGAGGTGTCCCTTTTCTCCTAAGTCCCTGGGCTCCAGAACAGAAAGCTGCAGGTAAACACTGGGTGTTTTTCCTGGATGTTCTCTGGCACATAGCATTCGAAAGTGGCCCTGCCCCTGCGACATGCTCAGGAAGAGTGGTTGGCCCATGGGGCAATGGCTCCAGGAGAGAGGGAGCTCAGAGCCACCATAGGCTCTAGATTAGGCATTGGACCCCCATTGTCCCATTTACTTCTCACCGAGGTCACTAGTAGTGTCCACTTGCAGAGAACACAAATGTCTACACCCAGGGGAGGAGAGACATTCGAGGGCCAAAGTGACCCACTGCCACTCACACCACAATGAGCAGAGCAGAGCCAAGAACAAATTCCACAGAACTCCTCCCTGGGGATGGGCAGATTATCTGGCAACCTGAAAGTCATTGCTTTGAACTTCTCTCTTTAAATCTCTGAACCTCTGGATGCCAGGGTCCTAGTGACATTGATACTTCCTCCTGTCGGGAGCAAAGACCCCAATGGTGCAATGCTTTTAGCTCCAGGCAAGGAAGAAAGGGGCCTAGAAAGAAAGTGAAAGCTTGCCAAGAGCAAACTTGGGAAGGACGACATACCATAGTGTGTCAGCCACATCCACACCTGGAGGTGACCCAGTGGGACATGCTTTTCTAGAACCCTCTGCCCTTGAGTGGGCAGGCTAATAGCCTATGGAAAAGATAATGGGATTTCACCTAATATATTTCATTAGATGGCAAAGATGAGGAAATTTTGAAGATGTAGTTAAGGCCCCTCATCAGTTGACTCTGAATCAGTCAAAAGGAAGATTACCATGGGTGGGTCGGACCTAAACAGATAAGCCGATGGAAGAGACTGTTCTGAGCTAGGGTTATAACTCAGTGATAGAGCACCTGCCTAGCATGAAGCCTGAGTTCATTTCCCAGCACTGAAAGAGAGGGAGATTGTCCTGCTGTCCTTGAAGGTGGAAGCTGCCAAGTCGTGAGGGGGCCATGTGCCAGGGCACTGCAGGGCCTCTTGGAACTGAGAGTGGCACCCAGAGGACAGACAGCAGACAGAGACCTGGGTCCTACAGCTTCAAGGGTCTCTCTTCTGCCGGACACCTCCTGGGCTAGGATAAAGACTCAGCTCCAGCGAAGAGCACAGCCCAGCTGTGGCCTGGATGCAAACCTGCCGCCTGCTGCACAAGGACCTGGGCGAGCCGAGAGCCTGCCTCCCTCCTGCGCAGACGGGGTAATAAATGCACACGCCACGTTCAACTTCTTACTAGTGATCGGCTGCACAGCAGCTGAGATGCCAGGCAAACCTCACAGTTTTGTCCTGATTATCCGTATCCTGAGACCTGGAACTCAGATGCAGTGAAGGTCACTGGATTTAGGGCTCACACAGAGAACCCAGAATGATCTCCTTTCGAGATCCTTAACTTTATTATACCTGCAAAGACTCTTTCTAAGGTCACATTCCCAGGTTTCAGAGTTTAGGGCATGGATAAATCTTTTGGCCTCTACTCAACCCATTCTGGGCAGCATTGTCAGCAAGGACATTGACACCCATGCCCACATCCCAGCTCCATCTGCCTTCAGCTGCAGAGAATAGCCCTTTCCTCCTCTATGATCTGTGGACCACCTGCACCCCAAGAGCCTGCTGCCCCATGAACACCTCACCTGAATACCAGAAGCCCAATTAGGCTCCGTCTCAAAGTGCTCCTCTTCCTGGAAGGGGAAGGGGCCCTGGAGGTAACCTCAAGGTGAGCGTTCCCTGCAGGAACCCAGACCTGGCCCTGCCTGGCCCCTCAATGGCCAGTTCCCCATGACCAAGGGACAGAAGGCCCACTGCTCCTCAGTGGACGCTTTGTCAGGGGAGGAAGTAGTAGGCAGGACTGTGTGGTTCCACTTGGTCTAAGGACCCAGAGAGGCATTTTATTAGGAAGGCCCAGGGTGACTCCCCAGGGGTAGTGAGTCACCAGCTGCCATGGTGCACCTTTTCCCTTTAATTGGATTTTTCTCTAGCTAGTTTGCTCAAGGCACTTACATGTTTGCCATGTCACAGGCCCATAGCCCCAGGCCTGTCACTTGGCCCTGCACATGCTCCCGGTAGCCCTGACTCATCAGCCTCCTGGGCGAGCCTCCAGATGAACTGGGAACAGATGTCTGGGGGCAGTGAGAGCACTGGGTAAGAGAATTTGGGAATAAAAGAGATCGATCTTCTCAAAGTTCTATAACTGCGTCATCGGTAACCCTGAGGATCACCGCTGGACTCTGAGGAGCAAGCCTCCCTGGTCCTCCCTCATCAGCCCACTAGCCCTGGGGCAAGTACAGACCAGCTCCTCTCAGAGTCTCTTTCTCCCGTAGAGGCCAACCTCTCCTGCACGAGCCACTTCCCTCCACCGCAGTGTGGCATGAACAGACCACGTCCCTTCTCACAGCCGAGGTCCATTCTCACCCTCCTGCCAGAATTCAGGCCTGGGCACCGTCCTGCTCCAGCTGTCTCCTGCTCAGGAGCTTCTGTAAGACCTGGGGAAGAGTTCTGCAGAAATAGGGAGCATCTTAATTAGGGGGAGCTGAGGTGAGAGAGGCCACCTCGCCCCCAGGCTGGCGGTCTGTGACCGGGGGCACGGGTGCCGGGCAGTGCTGGGCTGTGCCACCTGCTGGGCTTCCCAAAGCTCACCCAGGCCAGGACTAAATGAGGCACCGAATCACACGTCAAGAAATCAACCACATGTGAGATGAGAGTCTCTCCTAGAACTGCTGTTCCCAGGTTTCTGCTGGAGAGACCCAGGCTTAGGCTGGTCACACTTGATGTTGTCATTGGGTGTAGAGGCCTTGTGGCTCGGTGGGTCTGCTGGGGCCTTCTCATCCCAAGGTCCAAAGAGAAGAGCAGCATTTTTTAACCACACGTAGAACCCAGGCAGCCTCCCAAGCAAGACCTTAGGCAAAAATAGCCTTCCACAGACTATCATTCACTTTCACTCTCATTTTTTCATTTCTTTCAAAAGCTCCTTTCCTTTCCCATCATTCTGAGCACTGGGAGGGAATAGGGGATGCCTCGGTGGAAGGCTCTGATCGTGCTGGGGTCACAGCGCCCACATCTGCATTTCACACAGGTCCCAGCAGGGCCCATGGTAGCAAAGAGACCCCAGCAGGAGCGGACTGCGTGGGCCGGGCCGTGAGAGAACGCACACAGAATGGGCCCGAATTGCCCACTTGAGCTTCCTGATGCTCTATTTATGTGGGCTCTTCTCCTCCCCATTTCAGTAGGGGAACGCAGTATACTTCCAGTAATTTTTTACTTAAAAGGGAAAAAAGGAAAATCGGGGTGAGGGAGTGAGAGGAACAGGGGAGGGCAGAGGGGAGAGAGTAATAGTGAGGAGCAGAGGTGGGGAGGCCTTGGCTCACGAAGGAGCAGCTCTGCTGCTGTCAGAGAATGGGGGGCTGCTTTACCCCCAGAGGCCCCGAGGAGCAGGCTTGCAGCAGCCCAAGAGCTCAAAGTAAGGTGTGTACAAAGCACCTCCTCAGGTCCTGCAGTCTCTTACCAGGAACAGGCCTCGGGTACCAATGAGGAAGTTTAGGCCTAGCGTCCTTCTCCAGGTGACCAAGGCGTGGAACTCTCTGGATGAATCTAAAAGGATTCGTGACAATCCACAGTTGAGACCAGCAGTGAGAAGGCCTGCAGCCCACGGGAAGGCACACACTGTGGTCACCGCAGGGGGAGGCCAGGTGGGGTCATGAGGACACAGGTCTGGCCTGGTGTGGCAGTAGAACACAGTGCCCCAAGGATGTTCTAATGGAACCCATGCCACCTCATGAGGGTGTCAACGGGAGCTTGCGATGAGGTTTGTACTGAATTGTTCCATGGGCCCAGTGTCAGGTCGGGGTCATGAGAGGGAGGCAAAGGTCAGAATTGGGGATGTGAGGACAGAAGAGCTTGGTGTGACTGAGGAAAGAGCCAAGCCGGGAAAGGCAAGTATGGGACCCACCCCAGGAACCCCTGTCTGCGCCCCACCCCGCTCGAGGGTCTCTGACCTCCAGCCCTAAGATGACAAGCGTGCTCTCAGCTTCTGCATCCGTGTTTTCTGCTGCTGCAGGAAACCAAAACCCTGGCCCCTCAGGAAGAGTGGCAGGTCCCTGCAGGCATCCCAGCAAAGGGCCTGGGCAGTCCCAAACATGGGTACCCACGTCTCCAGCTCTCAGTGGAGCCATAGGAAATGGGGTGAGGGGCCTCACACGTGCTGATTGTCCAAGGAGAGTCTAACAAGGAGATTTTAACGGAGCAGTTCAGTGATGGTCCACAAGGCACAGAGGAAGACGTGGGTCTGGAGCACCTGACCCATGTGCACCCTGGGCCTAAAGGTCGAGGGAGGCCTCAAGCCTGAGGGAACCAGAGGGCAGCACCTCTGCCTGAGAGCCTGCCACCTGCCAAGGCCTGGGGATGCAATCAACAACAGCCCTGTGTGCCCTGGAGGAAGCTGGCCAGGGAGGTGAAGACACACTGGACGGGACAGAGAGCAGCCGAGGTCAGGTGGGGTTGGGGGGAACTCAGCTTCCATGATGCAAGTCACTTCTGACTTTCAGACTGACTTGGCAGGCGCAAGCAGAGGCAAGAGAGCTGGCACTGCCAGAGGGACAGGGTGTGGCCAGCCAGTGACAGGGTGTGACCAGCATCTGTCCAGAACAGGTGGGACTCTGAGCAGGCAGGAGGAGGAGCTAAGCTGTGCTCTCTCAGCAATAAGAAGCCACAGCACAGAGTGGGCAGAAGACAGCAAGGCCATCCACCATGACTGGGGCATAGAGCAAGGGTGACCTGGGCACCAGAGGCTGAGTGTCCTCCTGCTCAGGTGAAGTGGGCCTCACAGCCCTGAGCCCCTGCACCTGCCCCACCACCCACACGGTCTCCCTCTGGCCTGGGGCCTCGCAGCCAGACCTGCACATCACTGGGCAGGACAGCCAGAGGGAGAGGCTCCTAAAGAGCCCCCAGTGCCAGCTCAGGGTCACCCTGGGCAATAGGAGAAGCTCTTCCAGAAAAGAAGAAATGAATAAATGCTGGCTGAATTTCCTACATGAGTCTGTTCCAGGAATGGCTGCCCTGTAATTCCAGCACATAATTTTATAAAACTTTGCTCTTCGACCACTTATGATGAGGTGCCAAAGCCAACACAGCAGCTCAACAGCAAGACGCCTCTCCTGTGACTGGCAAGAGCTTCCTGGGGTAGGTAGGAGGGAGATGGTTCTGGGCAAACCTCTCCTACCTCCCATGATGCCCTTTGGTTAGGGTTGTGAAATAACACTGGGTAACAGTATTGTCCAATGGATTTAAACCAAAATCACCAGGCCTGAGAGTGCGGACAATTGGTGTGAGATCAACCTAGAGTGTCCTCCTCCATGGAGCTCTGGATCCTATTCCATTCAAGGTGTTGTTCCCTCTCGATAAGCCAGGGTGGGACCTGGGTGCCTGGAGGAAAGGACAGGACTCATGTGTTAGCCTTCCATGAATCCCTCAGCATGCCCATGACAACTGGAGTTGTCAGAGTGGGGACCCATGGGGACAGGAAACACTTTGTATGAGTGACCTCCTCTTCGGCTGGGGCACCCAAGGGACTCACCCTCTGCTCAGACAGACAATGGTGTGAGGCATCATGGGAATGGCATGATGGTGGGCAAGGAAGAGAGAAAGCAGTATCCACAGACAGGAACAGAGAGGCTGAGTCAGGCTCGGAGGACACCCAGTCAAGGCAGCCACGCAGAGCAGTGGGGCAGCTCCGTTTCATACTAGACCCATTTATAGATTCTCATTTCAAGGGAGTGTGGAGCGGAGGGTGGGAGGTAGGGAGAGCCTGGTACTCATGGAGCAAGAGAGTCCATCAGCGGACCATGGAGGGGTTTGAGGCAGGAGCCAAGATGGTCAGGGAGAGTGAAGGAGGAGGGGAATGCCGCTCCGTGGTGCACCCCAAGGCTGGGCTCAGCCCACCCACCCAATCTGTAAGTCCCGGCAGCAGGTGGACCAAGGGTGCCAACGCAGCCCACGGAGCCAGGACAGAGAAGGCAACATCAAAGGGAGGGAAGCCCCAGAGGGCGCCTGAGGCCTCAGGGATGGTGTGGTATTCTCTCAAAATCAGCTCGGGCCTGCAGTGACTTCCATCCAGAAAGCACCACAGGGAGTCTGTGTCAATGAGCTCTGGCTTCCACAGGGGAGCACAGGGCCACCCGGACAGGGCAAAGGCGTTTGATTGCAGTCTGGAGGCTGGCGGCCAAGACCAGGTGGCTTTCTGGCTTGCAAACATGGCCTTTGTCTGTGTCCTCACAGGACAGGAGGCAGGGAGAGAGGGAGACCCAGCCTGCTCTCGTAAGGACACTGGTATTGTTTGAGTGGGACCCACTCTTAAGATCCATCTTTAAAGGCCCCCTTTCCAAATACAGTCACAGTGGGGCCAGAGCTTCAGCATCTGAGTCCAGGGGACGCACGCAGTCTGTAACACAGGCAGAGGCAGGGGCGGGGTCAGTGGTGTTGACGTGGAGGACAATGACCAACTCAGGCAAAGCAACCGCCTTGCAAAGCCCAGCAGATGCACCCATTCTTGCCCTCAGGCTGTGAGTGACACTGTCACCATTCAGCTCTGGACGGCACTTACAGAGTCCTGGACCTGGTGACCGCTGTCCTCCTGCAAGCCTGCTCCTGTCTTTGCCTCCTGCCACCTGGGTTCCCCTCCCCCGCCTCTCCCAAAACCAGAGGAAGCATTTCGTCCTCGCTGGACGAGCCTGCAGGATTGAACAAGGGAGTGGTTTGGATGAACTGGCACCATCTTGATATGACTGCAGTTTTTTTGGTGAAGCTGATGACCATGACGATGAGAGGTGACGGTTGGGTGAAGACAGGTGTAGGTTTCAGTCTGACAACCTGAGACCAAGCCATGTCTTTGTTTTCCTTAAATCCATTGAATTCCAACTGTGATCCTCCATCTGCCAGGTGGGCAGAAACCTGAGTCCCAGCCTTGTCATACCCCAGGGCCTTGCACAGCCAGAGCACGGGAGGCTCTGGAGTCACAGTGTCCAGGCAGGCACACCCACCACCCAGCCCAGTGCAGCCTTCCATGGAGACCCCTGAGAACAGGAGCCCTGAGGAGCCACCTCCCCAGGGGTCCCCAAGTCCCCTCTCTACCTGTCTTTAAGGACTACTCCCCTTCAGAATGCTCACTAGGGATTGGACCCAGGGGCACTCCACCACTGAGCCACATCCTCAGCCCTATTTTGTATTTTATTTAGAGACAGTGTCTCACTGAGTTGCTTAGGGCCTCGCTAAGTTGCTGAGGCTGGCTTTGAACTCGAGATCCTCCTGCCTCAGCCTCCCAAGCCGCTGGGATCACAGGTGTGCGCCACCACGCCCAGCGTGACTTCTGCTTTTGACTATGAGACATAACTCAACCCCCTTCTGCTTAGAGAAAAGAGGCAGCCTAAGAACCAGGTCACCCCATCAAAAGAGGAAGGAGAACCGAATGAGGCCAGCAGGTTGCTACTCACACCTCGGGAGGCATTGCAGGGGTCAGCGTGGGCAAGCGCCCTCACCAGGTGGACGTGTTAAGTGGCTGGCCCCGGGCTTCCCAGCAGGGAATGCAAAATCAGAAACACCACGCTGTGGCCAAGGTCTGGAGAGCTGGCCCCACCCCGTGATGGCTGATTTGTGTCCCCATGGCTGGGCTTTGGTATCGAGTTATCTGGTCAGCACTAGTCTGGATGTTCCATGAAGGTGTTCTTCAGCTGTGATTAACATACCAGGGCACTCTGAGTAAAGATTGCCCTCCATCACGGTGGCTCTCATCCAGTGAGCTGGAGGCCGGAAGAGCTAAGACTGGGGCTCCCAGGGAAGAGTTCTCCTCCACACCGCAGCTCAGGAACCTCACCTTAGACTCCAGACCCAAGACACAGCATCGGCTCTTCCCTGAATTCCCAGTGGGTTGGTTCTGCCTCAGGTGAACCCCAATCTTCTACCCATCTAATGCAGATGCTTGTGGAGTCTTCCCCAGATCCCTCATAGGCGTGGTCAGAGAGTGTCGGGGAGAGAAGCCTGTTGGAGCCACCCACTGCGCTCTTGGTCATGGGCCAGGTGTCCGTGCTCAGGATGGGACATCACCACCCAGCACAGTAAGCCCTATAATGTAGGGCCAGCCTGAGGGCTGGGTGTGAGCTGCACCCCAGTGCTCCCCATGGCTGGGCCACTTCACAGGGAAGCCATCCAAGCAATTTACTTAGATGCCAACAGTGAAAGAGAAAATGGGTTTGGTGTTTGAAACATTATAATCCACCAAGTTACCAGTGTGTGATCCTCTCCAAAAAGAGAAAACTTGAAAAATATGATTTTACACAACTAATCAAAGGACATTGCTGGAGTATTAGAGAGATTTATTTTCCCCAATAGTCCCATCCAAACAAGAATCATTCATTCAAGAGTCCTCATAGTGCCCTAGGCCCCAGTGAGCTTGAAATATTTAGAAAGATTTGCTTTTATAGACCTGAACATGCTTGCTCTTTCGGAGTCATTTCAACAAGCCTTGGAGTTTACATCCTTCCCTAGATACTGCGACCAGGGGCAGTGGAGACAGGCATTGAGTAAGGGCTTTGAGGACGAGTCACAATTGGGACAGAAGGGGCCAGCTGAGGCCAGGTGTCTGTGCCAGACAAGATTCGGGTCCACAAATTCCTCAAGAAAGGGCCCTTGGTGAACCCTCAGGATTTGCTGACTGAGCCAGGGAAGGCAGATGGTGTGGCTTGGATGGAGACTACCAGGATGCAGAGACCCGAGGGACAAGGAACTGAGGGTTTCCTGTGGCCACGACTGGAGGAGTGGAGCTGCTTGTCCAATAGACCACAAAGAACAGAATGCTGCCCACAGTCACTCGGAGTGTCTCGTCGATCCTTCTCCTGTTGATCGTTGACATAACTGAGGTTCCAAATGGCAGCTGATCGGCAAGGGTCCAGTAAAGTCACCTCATCCCCGCCCCCCAGTAACTCTGATGAAAAACAGGTACAGCTTTAAGCAGCCAAGGTTTGAAGTAGTTTGTGACATAGTTTTGAATGACCAGCGACACTTCCCCCAGGGAGTGCAAGGCCCGCTCTCCGGTCTCTGAACTTGGACTCCCACTGCAAAGATCTTCCTGCTTGGGCAGAAACCAAGACACGGGCATCCGGGTTTCACCTCTGCAAACGACTCCAGGAAAATGACGTAGACACAGCCCTGAGTGGAAGGACTGGCCCCCAGGGCACCTCAAGCTACTGGAAGGAACAGATGCTCCTTTGTGGCACCACTGTGCTGCAGAGAACCAGCCGCCATGAGCCGGGCCGAGGTCTCCAAGGTCCCAGGTGTCATAGTTACAGTGGAATAATTAAACTAAATTAGATTCTCGACACATCTGTGAGTTTAAAGCACCTGATTGAGACTCCTGACTGTGATCCTCTTGTCTGGAAGCTGCGGAAGCTATGGTGCTGTTATTCCTCCTTGGTTGTTAGGGACCCCACCCCTCTCCATGGCTGCTGCCCATTCAGCTTCGTCATGGGGTTCCCAGGATGATGGAGAGCTGAACCAGAGCAGAGATCCCAGCTGAGTGGGAACCGCACAGACACTCCCAGACAGCCTGAGCTGGCTGGCTGACTGACCAGAGCATGTCCCAGGACAACATCCCACCTTGTCACTGAGTCACCACTCAAGGTCTCATCCCTGTGGAAGTCCCTAGAGAATGAACAAAACACACACACACACACACACACACACACACACACACCATGAGCTCTAATAGAAACAACTCACTCACCTAAGGAGGGACTGGGAGCTGGGTCTGGGTCCTGGTTCCTCCCTACCCCTGGGGCATCCATGTGAGTCTGGCCTCATGTGTTGCTGGTGGGAATGTGAAATGGTGCAGGCACTTGGGGGAGTCTAGCAGCTCCTGGAAGTTGGGTGCAGTTTCCATACTCAGTGCATCAGATGGTCGTGTCCCTTCAGTGCATCTGCTGAACCCTAACACCCAAGGTGATGGCATCAGAAGGGGGCCCTTGGGAGGTGACGAGGTCATGAGAGTGGAGCCCTCAAGAGGGAATCAATGCCCTCATCAAAGAGGCCCCAAAGGGCTGCCTGGCTCCTTCCACCAAGTGAGGGCGCAGTGAGAAGATGCCGTCAACACAGAAGGAAACTGCGCCCCCCCCCCAGGCGCAGGCTGTCGGCCTGTGCCTCACCCTTGGGCTTCTCAGCCTCCAGAACCGTGAGAACAAATAGACCAACAAAGCCAGGAAGAACCAAGTAAGCAGGTTGGGCCACTGCAGAGGAAAGACACTCCTTCCCCACCCACTGCAGGCACCCCTCTGTGCGTCCCAGGTGCAGAGAGCTGTCTGGCCCAGGCCTGTGGCGGGCACTGCCGTCCAGGGTCACCACTTCTCATTCAGGAAGCCTCCGCTTGCTGTGCAGGCTGTTCAGCAGGCTGGGCAGGCCCCTCGGCATAGCACAGACACTCCTCCCTCACGGAAACTGACGTCTACGAAGTCCTCCATCCAACACCAGGTCAGCGCGGGATTGGATTACTGGAGTTGACAGCCTACCAGTTGCCACAGAAAACTGATCATCACAGTGTGCCTGCTCCACAGTCTATCCATTCAATCCCCAGAGAGGACTCCCATGTGCCTCCATCCTCCCACGTGGCCTCCACCTTGCCCCATGTCCTCCACCTTTCCATATGGCTTCCATCCTTCCACATTCATAAAGATTGCCATGATGACATCTTCATGCAGACAACCTGCCTGCAGATACCACAAGAGGCTTGGCTCTTCAGTATCCAACCATAGGATTAACCATAGGTGCAGCACTGCTGGGCCACAGGTGCAAGGACACTTTGTTCCACTAAATCCCAATGGACTGCTCTGAAGAGTGACCACACCAGTCTACACTGCCTGCTCTGCAGGAGGGGAGAGGGTTCTACCCCAGGCACAGGAGGCTCCACTCAGTTTTCTTGTATTTGCAAGTTGGTGGGTGTAAAGTGAGAGTTTGGTGAGCTACAGGGATAGTGCTTCTTAATTTGCAGGTGCTTCTTAATTACCAGTGGCTTCGACCAGGCTCTATTTTTACGAGTCTCTGAAGTCTCTTCTGTAAACAGGCTCTTCGTACCCTTTGCTCATTTTTCTGTTGGGATTGGAGTTCTTGCCCTCTCCCTGATTTCAGCCTTCCCTGAGAGATCCCGCTGGTTTGGACAGCACAGCTAACTTCCCCATGACGGTTCAGCAGTTCTCCCTATTGGGTATTTTGGGGTTTTAGTCGATGATTCCCTGTTCACTCTATTGTAAGGACACACCTTGACTTCATCTTCTATTACTTGGGGGAGGTGCCCCCGGTGTGTGTCAAGCTCCCATGTGTACAGGGGTCTCTCTGAGTCTGTCTTCTGTTTCACTCTTCCTTTTTTTTTCCTTCAAAAATACCATGTTGTTTTTATTACCCCCTCTTTATGGAATGTCCTGATATCTAACATCATGGTTTGGAAATGAGGTGTCCCCCCAAAAGCTCATGTGTGAGGCAATACAAGAATCTTCAGAGGTGAAATGATTAAATTGTGAGCAGTATACCTAATCAGTGGATTAATCCAATGATATGGATTAACTTGGCAGTAACTGGAGACAGGCGCAGTGTGGCTGGAAGAAGTAAGTCATGAGGGTGTGACTTTGGGGTTAGTATGTTGTCCCAGTGAGCAGAGCTCTCTACTCCCTGGTGCCATGTCTTGAGCTGCTTTTCTCCTCCATGCCCTGCCACCATGATGTTCTGCCTCGCTCAGACCAAGAGCTATGGAGTCAGCCATCATGGACTGACGGTAATGGCTGCACTCCTCCCTGAACTGGGTTCTGTTCCAGTGATGGGGAAAAAATTCCTGCCCCAGAGAATGCAGAGGACTGATGTGAGTGCTCTAGAAATGCTCATTCCTTAAAGACCTGAGGACTCGGAAGCTCACTCTCCTAGTGCCCTAACAGGGTGCCACTCCGTGTGCCTGCTGATGTCTCAGGTTGTCACTTCTTGCTGTGAGATGCCAGACTAGTGCCTCATGAGGGGCCCTGCAGACAAAGAGCACCAATGTCAGCTGCCCCAGGACCCCGTCTTCTTGTCTATCACCCATAGGAGCCCAGGTCTCTGAGCCAACACCACTCATGTGATGTGCCAACTTCATTCATCTTCTGGAAAGGGCTGCATGGGTCCTTGAAGAACTTCACTTATGTACATGACAGTGTAACTTGTACATACTCGGTAGACGCAGTTTGGAAACTCTTTTCCCAGGGAAAAGAACACTAAGTTCCTCTGGCCACATGCACTATAGCATCTCAAGGGACAATCTCTCTGGCTTTCATGGGTCTCCTGAGCTCCTTCCCTAGCTCTGCTCCCAAATCCCCATCACAAATGACACCACTCAAGTCCTGCAACTCTTTCCTGCTGCAGTGGCCCAGCCCACAGCCCCTGGTAGCAGCATGGGATGGTCCACTAGATGTGTTCACTTGTCTGGACCCCTAGGTACCCACACATTTGGTCAGACTTCATGCCAGGGGCATTGGGAGGGTGCTTTTGGATGATATTTGCATTCATTTTTTAAATTTATTTTATTTGTTCTAACTATCTGTACATGACAGTGGAATGCATTTATACATTTTGATGGATCATATACAAGTAGAGTGTAATCTCTCATTTTTCTGATTATACATATTTCAGGGTCACTTATAGACTGGGTAGAGCAGATGACCCTCCCTAATGTGGGTCACCCCCAATCAGCTTTGCCTGAGGAATTCCCCTCCTCAGAGACCTTCAAATGGGGACATTAGCACTTCTACCCTCTTCAGACTTCATTTAAGCCCACCCTGCATTCTGCAGATCCTGGAGCTTGACACCTCCCTAATCACGTGAGCCAACGCATGACAATGAGTATGTGCACGCAGTCTGGACCCGTCTGTCGTGGCTGCTTCTTATCAAGTGCCTTGCTCATTGGCAATAGCAGGTGCTCACTGAGAAGGTGTGGGAGGATGGAGGGATTGTTGGGTAGGTGGCTGGATAAAGGGATGATGTCTGAATGGGTGGTGGGTAGGTGGACGGATGGACAGATGGATGGAGGAATCCGTGGATCCCGTCACTCTGTTCCGGTCTCCTTGTCCCTGTATTCATAGCCTCGTGTTTCTAATCAAGCCACCGAGATCTCCAATAGTCCAGCTGCCGGCCATGGACAGCAGCAATCAGCATTTATGTGCGCAGCTGTGCACCTGTGCGAGTGTACACAGGTGTGCAGCACAGAGGGGACAGGCAAGGGCTGGACAGAGAGGGCCACATGCCGTGCTCTGGTGTGTTCACACCCTGGCCAAGTGAGCACAGAAGTTGGAACTCAGGGTGTAGACCTCCTGAGTAAGTCTGGCTGGGAAGAGGGCCTCTCAGCAACTGTTCCTGGGACAGCCTGGCCTACCACCTACCCAGACCCGTTCCTGAGCACCTGTCTTGAACTCTTCCAGCACAGGAACAAGGCCCGGCCAGCCTTCACTGTGTCCTGGTACACCAGCCCACGAGTGACCCATTTTCAGAGACTCTGTTTTTCAGCATCATTGCAGTTTGAGTTGATCCACAGAGGTGGTTATCCAGGCCATAAAAATCTTAATTTTGGAAATAGCTGGACTCACTGGGGCACACTTATAATCCTAGAGGCTCGGGAGGCTGAGGCAGGAGGATCATGAGTTCAAGTCAGGCTAGCAAAAGGAAATGCTAAGCAACTAAGTGAGACCCTGTCTCTAAATAAAATACAAAATAGGGTTGGGATGTGGCTCAGTGGTCAAGTGCCCCCGAGTTCAATCCCTGGTACCCACCCTCCCAAAAAAAGTTTGGAAAAACCTTCAAGTGTCTTAGCTGTCTTTGGTGAAGGCACTCAACTATGGACAAACTTGACCACACTTTTGAATAGAGACGTCTGACCTTCACTAAATATTGTGATGAGCCAGTGTGAGCCTTAGGGTCATGAGTTGTCCTGGCCCTGCCAAAACCCTGCGGTCAGATGATGTCACTGTGTACAGGAGAAGGTTCCCAGCACACAGGCATCAGTGATTCCCTGAGTTCTGGGTCTGCATTGGATGATTTGAGACTCATCTCCTATTGAATCCCTGGGTCTGAATCTACCTACTTGGCTGTCTTCCAAGGTTCTGCACCCAGACTGTGGCTGCCTGGAAAAGCAGCGTGAGATGTCTGTTGGAAGTTCACCCAAATGCAAAGTCATACACAGGCTCTGTGGAAGGGCTAAAGAGGCTCCCCTGCATTGAAAATACACAGACACACACACACACACACACACACACACATCAGCAGGTGGACACTGACCTCTAGCTCATGTGCTCAGGAACTCTTTCTTACATACCTTTGAGTTTGACACTGTGTCCCCAATGACCATGGTCCCCAGCTCTCCTCTGCTTGCTGGGCAACCTCAGCAATGTTTTATCAAAACAGGTTCACATGGACTAGATTTCAGTGGCTTTTTGGATTGCTCAATCCTGAGCCCTCCTAAGATCATAAAATTTCAAATCTCAGGAGCCAAAGCCCAGAATCCTAACCCTCAATTCTTCAGTGTATTTACTCCCTGCTCCTCAGAACCTAAACAGCCACAGACTCTGAGCATCACTGGGGCTCTCGGATCATAGAAATATCCAGGGAGCAAAATGAGCCCACAGGCATTACTAGCCTGTGTTATGGTTTGGATGTGAAATGTCCCCAAAAAACTCATGTGTAGTTATAAGACCCTTGACCCAATTAGTGAATTAATCCCCTGATAGGGATTAACTGAGTAGTAACTGAAGTGGTGGGTGAGGCTGGAGGAGTGGGAATTGGTTGTGGGATATATATTTGTATCTGGGGAGTGGAATCTCTCTCTGCAGCCTGTTCACCATGTGAGCTGCTTCCCTCTGCCACGTTCTTCCGCCATGATGTTCTACCTCACCTCGAGCCCTGAGGAATGGAGCCAGTTTCCTAGGACTGAGACCTCTGAAACCGTGAGCCCTCAGATAAACTTTTCCTCCTCCACAGTTGTTCTGGTTGGGTCTTTTAGTCCCAGCAGCAAGAAAGCAGACTGAAACAGCACCTATCCATGGCCCCCTTTCCTGGGGCCATGACTTTTCCTCCTGGCCTGGTCCAGCACCCATCGCCCTCACCAGCCTCGCTGCCTCCAGCCTGGACCCAGACACAGCTAATGTGGCTGAATTTGCCTCCTTTTCTACAACCATCAAAATGGCTCCAGGCTCTCAGTCACCTGCCTGCTAATGAAGTGGAAAGATGAATTAAGGGGTTAATAGAAGCCACGTCATGTGATTCCCCTGTTGTGGGTGGGACTGTGCCCCTGAATCAGGTGTGTTGGAGTGCTGACCTGCTGTCCCTGTGAATGAGACCCGCTTTGGAATGGGTTCTTTGCAGATGTCATTGCATTAAAGTGGCCCTTGTCCTATGACTGGTGTTCTACGTGGAGAACGACCTGGACACAGGCCCAGAGGGAGGGTTCATGTGAAGACCCAGGCAGGGACTGGAGGGACAGGTGCTGCCACAAGCCCAGAACAACAGGGATGGCAAAGAACCAGCCAAAGCCCAAAGAAGCAGGAAGGACCCTCCATGGAGCTTGAGAGAGCACAGCCTGGCTGACACCCGGATTCAGCCTCCGGGAGTCCAGAAACATGAGAAGACACTCTGCCGTGTCAGGTCCCCAATTCATGATCAGCCACTCCAGCTCCAGGAAACCAGTCCTCACTGCACAATGTCAAGGTCCTTTTATGTACAATCCAACAGAATTCCCAAAAGAACCGGTAACCTGGGGAGGGAGAAACCTGTTGGGATATGGAGTCTGCAGGTGCCCCTCAGACCCATCCCATGGCCCCCAGCTGTGGGGCCAGCTGCTGTGGACTCTGTCACCCGGCGGCCATCACCCCCACTGGGCCCCCTCACAGAGCTCAGTGATCTTTGGCTGGCTCTCACCTCACAGTGCCCCCACCCTGCCCTCACCAGGCACGTTCAACCAACCCCTCCCTCCGGGCATTCTCCACACCCTCCTGCCCCTGCCCTCCAGGACGGGGCTGGAATGGACAACCAAGCACCCAGTGGCCAGCCCCGTACTCTAACGCTACTCCTCTGGCGGCCGTGACCTGCTCTCAGCTGCCCTCCTGAGGACTCACAAGTGGGCCCCGAGGCCCGGGGACTCCCAGATCCTCAGCAAGCCTTCCACCTCACACTCTGCTACGAAGGTCCCGTCCCTTCTTTCCCTAATAAAAACAGGCTTGTTCCTGGCAGGTGTTCTTCTCGGCAGGCCTCTGTTCCCCGCCCTCCGCAGACCCCTTCCTGCCCTGCCCCCTGCTGTCCCAGGGGCTCTGGCATGGCGGCAGCGGCTCACCTGACACCGGCTGGAGATGGAAGCTCGGATCCCACCTGGGCCTGCTGAAATGCAGCCTGCATTGCTGAGGTCATGGGGTCTCGCACAAGGTCACGTTCGAGAAGCACTGCCCTCAGCTCTCAGGCACTCGCTGGCTGTGTCCCCTCTACCAGGGTAACTGATGATTTGGGGGACATCACTGCCCACATTGACTCTCCTAGCAAATCCCCAACCAGTTCAATCCAACTTTCCCAACTCCGCACCTGTGTCTGGGCAGCTGGAGGGGTGGGCTAATCACGTCCACAATGCCAGCTGGCAGGCCTCGCTACCAGCTCACCCAGAGCTCAATCCAGGTCCCTCCTTGCTGCAGGCCTCTGACCCCAGGGGACTCTTCCTACACGTTCCACCCTCAGCTGATGACCTGTCTTCTTACTGCACTGGGGAAACAAAACTCCACTAGATGGAGAGAAGGACCACGCCCACAGACACGCCCAGGTGCACCGCCCAGCCACGCCCACAGACATGCCCATGTGCACCGCCCGGCCACTGCCCTCATTCTCAGGCGAGTGCCGGGATGCCCTGTGTGCCCGTCTGCCTGAGGGTTTCACTGCCCTGACTCTCCTCTTGCTTAGGCCCTGTTCCCTCTGGGCTGGCTCACGGCCACCTCAGACTCAGGCTGGGATTTCTCCCACCTGAAAACAAACCAACCAACCCCCTGGTCACCCCCAGGACACCTCCCTGCCCAGATGTATTCCTCAGGAAGTTCACCTGTCCTTGCTGTGGCCACCCTCCTGCCTCTCTTTTTCTTGCTTTAACTTGACTTTCTTGCCCATCCTGAAAGCCATCTTGCTAAGCCACCATTCCCAGTGGCCAATCCTCTCCTCACTTGAGGCTCTGAACCCAGCAGCCACCCTGGGGTGTCAGCAGAGTGGAGCAACAGGTCCTAGTGCACCAGCACTTGACCTTGGTGAACTCCTCGTGGGCCTGGTGCACTCAGCCCCAGCCCTAGCCGCCCCACAGGGCTGGCTTCCGGGTCCCCACCCTTACAAGGGCTGAGCTTGGTTTCAAGTCCTGCTGTCTTCCTTCTGATCCTGTGATCATTTTGTGCATTCCCACATGGCACAGGGCAGCCCAGATCAGCCAGTGGGAGCCGCCACCATGGTCTCTCAATGTGAAGGCAGTGCCTGCCCACTGCCTCCACCCTGCCCTCCTTTCAAAACGGGAGTCAGACCAAGCCTCTCCTCTGCCCACTCTCCAGGACTCGGCTTAACACAAAGCAGCAGCCTCACCAGGACCCCATGTGACCACATCCCTCCTCCCACCGCATTCCCTTCTCATTGTTCCAGCCGGCCTCCTGGAGGTTCCTGGACCATACCCAGCACATTCCAGCCTCGGCCTTTCTATGGGCCGTTGCTTTCTAGAATGTGCCTGGTATCCACAGGTCCCTGCCTTCGTTCCAGCACTTGCATCAGAGGTGATTCCTCAGCACCTGACCAAGCAGTTCCTGCTTCCTTCCCCTGCCCTGGTTCTACTCCAGAACCCTGATCTCACCTTGAGCCTGATGCTGCAACTGCTCTGGGTCTCCTGTGCACACGGCAGCCCCTGGATCACACCACGTGGCAGGTGAGACAGGGACTGGGCAACCCGTCTCCCCAGCCCCATGTCGAGAGCTCAGTGCTGGCAGCCTCAAATCTGCCCCTTCCCTTCCTTTCCAGCCCTGCCCCCCAGAGCAGGCTCTGTACTTGCAACAAGCTTGAGCCCCCATCCTCGTCTTTCCCAGTGTTCCCCATCCCAGGCCAACTGGGACACAGCCTTTCCAGCCCAATCCCAATGCCTTTGGTTCCCAACGATGCTGCAGATTTTTCTGCCCAGCCCCAGATATTTCTGAATCTGATTCCAACTCTAATGCTTCCCTCATCACCGTGGCACCGAAAGCTCAGCTCCCTCCCTGCCCTGTCCTCAATTCCTAGGCCCAAGATGGGCTCCCGAGACTTCCACCTTCCCCAGCAAAGCTGAGACCTGTTGCTCCTCTCTGCTCACAGCCCAGGACGGCTGCTGGGTTCAGAGCCTCAGTCCTTAGGGACTTGCTTCCCTTCCCTTCCTCCTGGCTCCTGTGGTTACCCCAGCCTTTTCCCAGCACCCCCTGTGCTCTTCAGGCTGCTCTCCAATCTGCACCTTGAGAGCAGCCAGGCTTCCCCGGTGCTCAGGACCACGGTCAGCTCAGTGACCGCCATAGTCCCCGCCGTCCATCGCTTCCTCTCGAGAGTCTTTATTGGGGTGGCTCCGATCGTCTCTAAGTGTCCTGAGAAGAAAAGAGAGAGGGACGCTGTAGGAGAGAAGGAAAGCCAGGCAGAGGAGGCGAGGGGGCATCGTGAAGACGACAAGTCCGCCGAACATTCCAGGTCGGCTTCATCTTTTGATCTCTGTGACCCTCTCTGCCTCCAGACGACCTGCAGCCTTTCTGTCGGCTGCCAGTCTGAAGTGCTCATTCGTCTTCTCTAATCTCCCTGCCTGACTAATTCACATGAAGGAGCACTTGCATCTCACTTGTCTCTTTGCTGTCATTTGTCACATTGGAAATCGATGGGAAGCTGGCCCACAGCAAGGCAGGGACAGACGTCATCTGCACAAGCCAAGACCAGCTTGCCCTTGTTCCAGGATGCAGGAGAAGAGAGCAAGAGGGGACGCAGGCTCCTGCTCGCCTGCTTCCCACAGCATCTTTGTGCATGGGGGAGGGGGTGAGATGTTCATTGCTACCCACCAGGGTCAAAGGTGATGTCAGAGAAATAAGAGGAAAGAAGGCAAGAGGCAAGAAGGTTCCCCAGGAGGGGAAGATCTTTGCTTGACCTACGGAGCTTTGTCTTAGCTGCAGTAGGAAAGGAAAACAAGGGGGTCCCTGGCCTGCTCCTTCAAAGGCTGAAGTTTTTTTAAAGAGTTTTCCTGCTTCCTTCTTCTGCTGTTCTGTAAAATGAATCACAGGAGAGGGGCCTCCCTGACCTTGACATCGCCATTGTATTAGCACCCAGCAGCTTTCAAAGGCTCAATAGATACAAATCCTTCACAGTAACTTTTTTCAAAACATTTCATTCTAAGCACAAACAAGTTCTGGAGAATTCCATGCTGCCCTGACCTCCCTTATGCAGCTGCCCACATGGAGATGGGGTGCCCACTGCAAGGCACGGCCCGGCGGCACCATGGCCTGTCCCCACCCGGCTCTTCTACCTGCCTGCCACTTTGAAAGCTCACTTCTGTCCGAATCCAGAAAACATCTCAGACTAGAGAGGAAACCTTGAGACACAGAACTCAGGTGTGGGAAAGAACCTCTCCCAATCTGGTTTCCGGGTCCTGCTTTGGAAGCCGGGGTCCAGCCATCACCTCTCTGCAGGTCCCTGGCTGTGTTCCTGCTCTGGCTGGCCAGTCCCTTCCTCACTCTCTTCTCTTGCTCTGTCCCCTCTGTACCCTGGAGCCTGCCAGGCCTCTGAGGCCAAACAGAAGTGGAGAGTTGGAAAAAGCACACTGCGAGCTTCTCCCCTCGAGATGCTGCCCAGTAGCCCAAGAGGCTTTCCTTCCCTCTCCCTTACCCCGGCTGTCAAAAAATGCTGCCTACGCTTCCTTTGGACCTACATTTAAAGCAGTTTTTCTGAGAAACAATTCACATGCAATATACTTTGCCCATTTAAAGTGTAAAAATTCAACTGCTTTTAGCATAATGTGATACTGCCATTTTAGAAACCCCAAACTTCAGCTAACACCCTTCGTGTCCCTCAGTCCCCCTAACCCCGAGCAACCTCTAACCCACGTTCAGCTCTATGGAGAGCCCATGTGGGCATTTTATGTGATGGAATCACACAACATCTGTCCTCTGTGACTGTCTTCTGTCCCTTGGCATAACGTTCTGAAGGTCCCCCTCTGTTGCAGCACCTGAGGGAGCTATGATCTTTTTCATAGCCAAATAGCACTCCATGGCTACGTAGCATTTTGGCTGCTATAGACAATGCTGCTATGAACATTCTGGAAAAGCTTTTGAGTGGCCTTCACTTCTTTCTGGCATGTACCCAGAAGTGGAGTTACTGGCCACACAGTAAGTCTGTGTTTAATCGTTGGCTTTCCAAAGTGGCTGCACCAGTTCACATCCATCTACAGTGTGTGAGGCTTGATTTCCCCACAAGATGACTTTCAGTTGTACCAGATCCTCATGCCCACCACCAACACCTAAGCCTGGCTCCCCCAGCTTGGTACTGCTCAGTGACCCTGCTGTCCAGAACTGGGTGCCCCTCTCCACCGCATAGTCCACACTACTTGCTGCCAGAGTGGCCTCCCACCACCAAAGCTGTCACCTGCCAGCACTGCTCCAAAACTTGCAGTTTGCCCACAACCGCCCCCGGGTGGTGACCTGCCAGTCATGAGCCCCCATGGTCTAGGCCGAGAGTTGGTCAAGGCCACTCGAGTCCTGCTCTTCCCAACATGGACCTTCACCTCTAGCCCACGCCTGAGCTGACACACCATGCCCCAGGACAAGATGTCCCGGCACC
The DNA here is from genome assembly GCA_020662805.1 of Glaucomys volans. NCBI lineage: Eukaryota > Metazoa > Chordata > Mammalia > Rodentia > Sciuridae > Glaucomys > Glaucomys volans. The sequence goes on along the minus strand of JAJEJO010043617.1, from coordinate 5,952 downwards.
CCCAGAAACACCCCCTCACCCAAATAAAACCACATTTTCTCCCAGTGCTGCAGCTGGGGCTTTTTTTGTTTTTTGCTTGTTGTTTGTTTGTTTGTTTGTTTGTTTGTTTGTTTTGGTATTAGGGATTGAACTCAGGGCACTCAACCAGTGAGCCACATCCCCAGCCCTTTTTTATTTTATTTGGAGACAGGGTCTCACTGAGTTGCTTAGTGCCTTGCTTTTGCTGAGCCTGGCTTTGAACTTGCAATTCTCCTGCCTCAGCCTCGGAGCTGCTGGGATTATAGGTGTGGGTCACCTTGCCCAGCAGCTGGGTTTTGACGACGTAAACCACACTCTCCAGGTCACCTCTGCCCTGCTCTGTGCTGGGCCCCGTCATGCCCGGGGGACGAGCCCACTCTCTCCCTCTGCTTCCCTCTCCAAAGCCACTTCCCTCTCCGCTCCAGCTTGCACCCCCCCACGAGGCTCCACAAACGGCCCATCAGGGTTCCTCCCCAAGCTCTCCTGCACTGTTGGACTTTCAGTCATGTGCCTTCTTGTCCTTGGCATGTATTTCACAAGTACAAGAGTTCTGGCCTCCTAGGTACCATAGTGACCCTGCAGAGTGAGGAGAGAGAGTCAGTGGATGCGCCATGAGCATGCTGTGAGCGGGTCAGCTCAGGCCCCATGAAATGCCACCCTCCATGAGCGAGCTCAGCATGCAGTTAGAGCCCGATGCTGAGAAAGCCGCCAGTCTGACTCCGAAGTGCCACCAGCGTGGGAAATGCCACAGAGTGGCATGAGGAGGGGTCATGTGTCTGCCTGGGGTCCACTTCCTCATCTTCCAGGGGGCCTGGGGCCCAGCTTGGCCACAGGCTTGGCCCAGGCTCTGCAGCTGGAAGCTTGTCACCTCCACTGCAGGACACACAGGGCAGCAGGGCTCCCAGCCCCGGGGCCCAGGAAGCCCCCACCATCTGGCCTGGCCGTCACATCCCACCTGAGCCCCACCAGCCTCCTGCTTCACCAACTTGCCATCTGGTGAGTCCCTGAATATGCCAACTGGCCCCCATCAGGGCTCTGCCCAGGCTGGAGTGCCTCCCTGCCTGGCCCTGCAGAACTGCTGCCCCTAGTCACAAGTCACTCCTGGCAGTCCTCTGGACAGCCAGGCTGCGGCAGCTGCCCCCTAGCCTGTCACACCTCCTCTGCACAGTCGTCTCTTGGTCACCCCCTAACGTTCCCCCACCCTGACCCTCATCCTGGAAGAGCCCCCCCATGGGAGCCAGCCCCAAATGTGTGTCCTGGTCACCGTCATCTCTGCCACCCCAGCTCTTGCATGGGACAGGTGTCCAATGGATGCTTGCGGAACAATAAATGAGCCTATGAAGGAAGCGAGCTGGTTACGAAGGCTGCTGCCACTGCTGAGGTGATGCAGATGACGGCGGTGACGGTCAGTGACGGCAGTGGTCACCGACCCTCAGCAAGCATCAGCATTCAGGAGGCTTTGCTGTTTCCCCATCTTCCAGATGAGGTTACTCGGCACAGAGAGCTTCAGCAGCTCTTCCCAGGTTGCCCAGCTAGAGAGCAGCCTCAGGGACTCTAGGCAACCTGTCTGCGGGTGGGTCTGGATCTAGAAACAACCCAGAGCCAGGGTCCCAGTCCCCTCGGACGGCATTTAGAGAAGGAGGCCAAGCAAGCAGTGCATTGGCACTGTCCAGAAGGGGCAAAGAATCAGAAGGCCATCCTGACCGGAACTGCAGCCTCTCTGAGTGACCAGGGCAAACCTCGTGACCTTCCCTTTGCAGGCATTGCTTAGGTCATTGTGCCTCCACTGCAGAAGTCACTGAGCTGGCCTCCAGGAAGGGAAGAGACCCACATGTCCTCCTGCAGTGGCTCGTGACTGGACTGGGAGAGGGGCGTTGCTTTGCAGAGCAGCTCTGGGCCAACGCTGTGACAGTGGAGTGAACCCGGAACCACAGGCGCTCACGGTCAGACCCGCTTTGCCTTCCCAGGGAAGCCAGGGGGTTTCACGGAGCCCGTGGTTGGCAAAAGTATGGAGAATTTCGGAGTTCATGAAGGAGCTCTGTGTGTGTCTATATGTGTGTTATGTGGGTGTGCCCTGCACACAGGTGTGTGTGCGTGTGGGTGGTGTGCACACTCGAGCCCATGCACTTGCGCTCAGGCCACACTGGGGACCAGGTGGGAGGTTGCAGTTCTCCAGAAGACCAGCAGGTGCAGAGGCCCTGGGTCTGGAAAGGACAGTGCCCATCTGTTAATCATGAGTAGCCCAGGATGGTGACAGACGGAACAGAAAGGAGGTCAGGGTGACAGAGCCCTTTACGCTTTGCTGAGAGCCCTGGACTTGACTGCAGACAGCCGGCACCCCATCCTCACTCCCTAGGGACAAGAGCCCTGTTTCCCCCAGTTCCATCGCCAATGCCTGCCACGGTAAGGACTCTGGACAACCGGAAATCATTCCTCAGAGCTCTGGATTCCCAGTCCCATGGGCAGCCACCAGCAGCAAGCTTACACAACCTGCTCGTGCATCCATGCGCGGGCACGGGGTGGGCTCTCACGGGGGCTCATACCACTCATGCTGGGTCTCCTCCAGTCACCGTACTGCTCTGACCCTGCCATCCTAGGGCTCTTCTGTCCCTGCTTCCTTCATAGCATCTGTTCTAGTCAGCTTTTTCACTGCTGGGACCAAAAGACCTGACAAAACAATTTTGGAGGAGGAAGAGTCTTTTTGGGGGCTCATGGTTTCAGAGGTCTCCATCTGAAAACAGCTGGCTTCATTCCCAGGGCTCCAGGTGAGGTAGAACAACATGGAGGAAGAGTGTGGTGCAGGGAAGCGGCTCTCATGATGATCAGGAAGCAGAGACTCCACTCGCCAGATACAAAATATACACCCCAAAGCCACGTCCCCAATGTCCACCTCCTCCAGCCACACCCCACCTCCTCCAGGTACCACTCAGTTAATCCCATCAGGGGTTAATCCACTGATTGGGTTAAGGCTGCCATTCCTCCTCTGAATCTCCTTGCGTGGTCTCACATGTGAGCTTTGGGGGACACCTCACATACAACCACAGCAGCATCCTCATGTCATCTGCATAGACCCGGATGGTCCTGTGTACACAGCTGTGTGTAGGTTCGTGTGTCCATGGTGTAGATCTGTGCATGCACGCACATGTGTGTCTGTATGTGCATGTGCACCTAAATACACTTCTACCCACAGGGTGATTTTGTCACCGTCTGCCCAATAACCTTGTCTGCATCATCGTTCTCTTCAACAGCCCCAACCCACAGTCTTCCACCCTGTGGATGAAACACCCATCCCCCCATTCGCTGACCCCTGGGGGTGCGGCTGTTATAGACCTAGTGATAACGTGTGGAATAACAGCTTCAGATCGAGATTCACACTCAGGGATCATCTTTTTCCACGGGGCTAGAGTCTCAGGAGTGGAATTTGTCAAATCAAAATCAGTCCATGTTTTTAAAATTTTAATGAATGCAACCACATTGCTTTCCAAAAGGCTGTGAAGCTATAGCTGCCCAAGCCGAGCACGGGAGCACCTCCCCACACCCCAGCTGACACAAAGCCCGAGAGCCACCTTGACTCCTCGCTGGTGAGGAGGTGTGAAGCGGTGGCTGGAGGTTGCTCCATCCCTGTCTCCCTCACCACTGGAGCACTGGAGCGACTCTCCTGATGTTTTGTTGTCCATTGGGTTTCATTTTTAGAGCTTTGTCTTCTAACAACCTTTGTTCATTTATAACATTAGGTGAACTTTCTGTTTTAATTTATAGATGATAGAAATGAACATTTTGTCATCTGTCTTACAAACGTTTTTGTGATAGATAACTATTGTTTGAATGTTATTGTGTCTACTCTTGCCATATCTACATATTTAAAATGTTATATTAGCTATATTAAAAATAAATTACTACATACAATTTTTTATAAGATTTGATTTTATTTGCTTATACAAGTCTTTATCCCATCTAGAATATATCGTCTTGGGAGGTCAAAGGACTGTTGGTTCTTATTTCCTTCCAGTTAGCCAATTGTGCTAATGCACACGTTAAGTGATTACATTTCTTCCACTAAATTAAATTATGGCTGCTACTGTCTCTGAGTTTCTCAAGGACAGGGTGCTGGCCCAGGGTCTTCTGCAGAGGTGCCTGTCCTTTGCACTGTCTTTGTGGACTGTCCACATGGCCTCCCCAGGATCTGCGTAGGCAGTTCCCTCTGTCATTGCCCGTTAGGATCTTGGCTTTTCTCTGACTTTCATTCTTCTCTAAAATTTCAAGACCCATCCATTCCATGAAAATCCCTGTAGGTCTGCTAATTGCAATTGAGTTAAACTTAATAACAGCATTAGAAATGTGGTACTTCTATGATATAAACCTTCCCTTCTAAAATTATAATACGCCCTGCCATTTATTCTTATCTTGCTTTATGTCTTTTAATAAGACTTTACAATTTTCTTTGCTATTTATAGCTTTTGTTATTTTCATTTCTAGAAATATATTGCTAATGTAGAGAGCAATTATTGATAATTACATTTTTATCTCATATACGAAGTCTCATATTAATTCTAATAGTCTCTTGGGTTTTTCATATACAGTATCTTCAGCAAAAAAAGATGTTCTAGCATTTTCTCAGTGTTTATACCTATTATTTTATTTTATTTCAGCAGTCTATTTTTAGAACCTCCAAGAAATGTTAAATAAAAATGATAAAAACAGGCATTTCTATCTAATTCCTGGTTTAATTAACATTGTGTGGCTATTTTGCCAGTTAAAATAATATTGTTAGTAATTTTTAGCAGGCAGTTTTTACTGTAGTTAAGCTGCTTTGTTTCGCTCTTTCTATCAATTTGACTTTAAGTTTCTAGTAGAAATTCCAGATCAAGTGCTGTCATCAGCTGCCTGGCTATTTATTTATCATATGGTTTTTCTGTGAGGTATCGATAAAATACATTATGTATTTTGTTGTTTTAGGTGGGGATTTTGTTTTGTTTTGCTTGGGAAGTACTGTGGATCCAAGGCTTTGCACATGCGAGGCCAGCACTCTACCACTGAGCCACACTCCCAACTCTGCAGAGTGTATTTTGATAGGCCTCTAGGTCCCTAACGCTCTTGCTGAAATTGGTTGGTTAGATGCAGGATCGTATATAGCTACATAGATAACCCTATAACTGTGATATAATATTCATTTCAAGATTATAAAATGGGGCTGGGGATATAGCTCAGTTAGCAAAGTGCTTGCCTTGCATGCACAAGGCCCTGGGTTCAAGCCAAAAAAAAAGAAAAGATTACAAAATGAATTGGGGACATATCCATCATTTCCTATGGCTTGTTCAGAACAAGGGAAATTTTTAGCTTTCAAAGGTTTTTCAGGACTCTAACCAGAGGCCAAGGCCTTGATCAATCACCGTCCCGTCTCTCCCGGGCAGGTTTCTGCCTGCAGTCTCCCTTTTCCCTTCCTTCTTCGTCTCTGGTGCCCCAGGGACCTGACTCTCCCCTCCCAGCTGTGCTCCTTCCTGCACCTTCCCCAGGCACATCTGCCTTGGAGGTCTCCTTGACATCACCTTCTGGAATGATTTATCCTTCTTGTTCTCCACTTCATTAATTTCATCTTTATATTAATTCCTATTCTCTGCTCTGAAGGCTTGTTTTTTTATTCTGCAAATTTTGCCAAATGATTGTTTTCCCTTTTATGGCTTCAACATAATAATTTTCCTATTACTTCCTTGATGACCCAAGAGAAAATAAAAAATGTGCATCTTACTCCAACCACATTAAGTTTTTGCAACCACTTATTTCCAGATTCCTTGGTTTAGGAAGGGGTCTGATCACTTAAATTTTTAGACTATCTTAGGGTTTTCTTTCTTGCAAAATTCTTGTGTGCTTGTTTGTTGGTACTGAGTATTGAACCCATGAGTCCTTAACCCCTGAGCCACATCCCCAGCCCCCCCC
>JAJEJO010043607.1:1508-12510 GCA_020662805.1 Glaucomys volans | reverse complement strand
CCATTGTTTGGTGCATAAATATTTATGATTGTTATGTCCTGTTGATTTATGCTACCTTTAAGCAATATGAAATGTCCTTCTTTATCCCTTCTGACTATCTTTGGTTTGAAGTCTGCTTTGTCTGAAATGAGGATGGAAACCCCAGCTTTTTTACTCAGTCCGTGTGCATGGTATGCTTTTTCCCAACCTTTCACCTTTAGTCTGTGGGCATGTTTTTCTATGAGATGAGTCTCTTGAAGGCAGCATATTGTTGGGTCTTTCTTTTTAATCCAGTCTGCCAGTCTATGTCTTTTGATTGATGAGTTTAGGCCATTTACATTCAGGGTTATTATTGAGATATGACTTGTATTTCCTGTCATTTTAGCTTTTTTAGGGTTTTTAGCTTAACTTTGTTTCTCCTTTGATGGACTCTTTCTTTAGGGTAGTTCCTCCCCGTGATGACTGAGATTGTTATTTTTCGTCTCTTCCTCTTCGAATACCTTGTTGAGAATGTTCTGTAGGGCAGGCTTTCTCTTTGTGAATTCTTTAAGCTTTTGTTTATCATGGAAGGATTTTATTTCATCATCAAATCTGAAGGTAAGTTTTGCTGGGTACAAGATTCTTGGTTGGCATCCGTTTTCTTTCAGAGCTTGAAATATGTTGTTCCAGGCCCTTCTTGCTTTTAGGGTCTGGGCTGATAAATCTGCTGATATCCGTATCGGTTTCCCCCTGTAGGTAATCTGATTCTTTTCTCTCGCCGCCTTTAAAATTCTATCTTTGTTTTGTATGTTAGGCATTTTCATTATAATGTGCCTTGGTGTGGATCTGTTGTAATTCTGTGCATTTGGTGTCCGGTAAGCTTCTTGTAATTGATTTTCCATGTCATTCATCATATTAGGGAAATTTTCTGATAATATTTCCTTGAATAGATTATTCATACCCTTGGTTTGTATCTCTGCGCCTTCCTCAATCCCGATTACTCTTAAATTTGGTCTTTTCATGATGTCCCATATTTCTTGGAGGGTTCGTTCATGATTCCTAACCATCTTCTCTGTTTGTTCAACTTTGTTTTCAAGATTAAATATTTTGTCTTCATTGTCTGAGGTTCTGTCTTCCAGGTGATCTATTCTGTTAATTATGCTTTCTATTGAGTTTTTAACTTGGTTTATTGTTTCCTTCATTTCCTTGTTTCCTTCAAGGATTTCTGTTTGTTTTTTCCTCAGAATTTCTATCTCTTTATTGAAGTAATTTTTTGCTTCCTGCAATTGCTCTATTAACTGATTATTCATAGCCTGAATCTGCTCTCTCGTCACATCATTCTCTTCTCGGATCACTTTAATTATGAACATTCTGAACTCCATTTCTGTCATTCCTTCTACCATGCTGTCTTTGGGTTCTCTTGATATGTCATCTAGGTTTAATTGGGACACTTTCTTCCCGTGTTTTCTCATGGTGTTCGTGTATCTTCCCCTCTGTTGTTTGAGGGGTGTTTGATCAAGCGGTGACCCAAGAAAGGTGCTGTCCCACTACCTCCAGGTTGGGAATGATCAATGCTTCTGGGCAGAGGCAGCCTAGTGTTGATAGACAATTAGATACAGCAAAGTGGTAGACTCCGGGCCTGGGTGTGGGCCTGGGCACTAGTTCAAGTTGGGGTGGTGTCACAGAACTGTGCTCAGTGATGGAGACACTGGGCTTGAGAGCCCAGACTGACCTGAACTCCTCGCTGGGGGTTCAGGCAGTGGCAGGTGGTTGCTCTCTCCTGGGGACACTGTAAGGTATTGCCAAAGGCCCAAAGCTCCCTGCCCGATCACTTCAGACACTGCTGACACTGCTGGCGGCCCCAGGGAAGCTGGGGGAGTGGCGCAGAGTAGTTTCCACTCCCTGCCAGAGACTGCGTTCTCAGAGTTTCCCGGCTGGAGCTCCCCCTGAAGCCGCTGGCGTCCCCAGGAAGCTGGAAATGGACCCCCACTGCCAGGGAATCCGCCAAACTCAGAGCAGTTCCACCTCCCCTGCCGGAGTCAGTGATTCTAGGGGCTCCGGGCCCACCTCTCCAGATGCGGCTTGAGGGCCTGGGAAGCCCAAGATGGGCGCTCTCTGCCAGGTGAGCTGGGGGGAGTGGCACAGAATAGTTCCCACTTCCCGCCAGAGACTGCGTTCCCAGAGTTTCCCGGTTGAAGCTCCCCTGACGCAGCGGAAGGCCCCAGGAAGCTGGTAATGAGCCTTCTCCGCCAGTTAAGCCGCCAAAATGGCGTGGGGTAGTTCCATCTCCCCACCAGAGTCCGCGATCTCAGAGTTTCCCGGACGCCTCTGAATGCCCAGGTAGCCTGAGATGCTCGGTCTCTGCCTGGGAGGCCGCTGGCTGGTGCTGGAGCCCCGGCCAGTGACTCCAAAGCGCTACTGGGGACGCGCACTCACTTGTTGGCTGTCGCAGATCCAGGTCGGTGGCTCCGAAGCAGCTGCAGGTTCAGGCGCTCCGGGATCGTAGCTGTCCGGCTCCCGGATCGTCGCTCGCTGCCCGCGGCGGGCCGAGCCCAGCCCGGCTGAGTTGGTTCTGGAGCGGCACCTGGGGACCCCTTATATGTGCTTTGAATATTAAATCTCGTTGAGAGTCATATTCCTGCTGTTTGAATCCCGAGCAAGTAGGAATCCACGGAGCAAGTAGGAATGCAGCCTTCCTCTAATCCGCCATCTTGGATCTCCCCCTGTGTGGTTGCTTTTTACAAGCTTCTTCATCTTGACAGTCTTCCCAGTATTTTCTACTTTCCTAATACCTATTTTTCAGTCCTTTGACTGGAAACATGGGGATTCAGTTACCCTGTTGTGCCTTGGATTTCTACAGTGATATTCACATGTGGGGCTAAGTGAAAGGCATTCTGACCAGAGGAAAGAACAATGTCCAAATTTGCCATGGGTACTTTGAATTGTGGCTTTTATCCCTTGTTATTTACCATTCAGCCATCCAGTATCTTCATGATTTCTGTCCAAGTTTTATGATTGAACTCAGTGGCAGAAACAGTGAAGAATATATTTATTCCATCTTGCCCAGAATCCAAAGCTATGACCTCAAATTTAGATAAATTTTTCCATTTTTTCCTTTTAGAGCCAAATAATACTTTTGGCTTATGGATCATGAGATTTCTTTTGTAACATCTCAACTTAGCTGTTGGACCATGAAATCAGCCATCAACTATACAAACAAGTGGACATTTATTAATTAAAATAAGTGACTTGTCTACAGACTGTGTTTTACCAACCTGTTTTAGATAAGAAATGCAACCCTTATTGAATGAAGGAGAGTGAGCAGGGGTATGGAACAACAGTAGGAAATAGTAAGAGTTTCCATTTTTGTTGTGTAAATCTAGTATGGATAGTGAGAACTCTGAAAGGTTACCAGTTACTTCGTTCTGCTTCAGTTACACATTGTGATGCTCCTACCTATTGTAAGACGCCCTCCTAGGCATCAATATGCTAGGGTTTATGTTCTGAATTATAGACTAGTTTCAGTCTTACACTCCTCCTGCGAATCATTAATTTTGTTCTTTAAAGTTACTTCTTTTTTACATTTTTTTATTTGTCAGTGGATCTTTTATTGATCTATGTGGTGCTGAGTATGGAACCCAGGGTCTCACACATGCCAGGAAAGCACTCTACCACTGAGTCAAAGCTCCAGCTCTAAAGTTACTTGTTGACTAAAACTTAGTCACCTATGTTTTTTCTACATTGACTTCTGGCAGGGCTAACGTGGGACAGCTAATAGGCTCATTATCTGAGCTGGATGCATAAGCATACTTAAGGGTGGTGCTGTTTCATTAGGTGTCAGCCAAAAAGATGACCAGCAGGGACGAGGCATTAATAATAGAAGGCTGACATTTGTAACTAACTTGTGGGCATATGAGCACAGTATTTGGTATTTGCCCTAGAAAGGTTGCTGATATTAGTTCTGGGTAAATAGAAACATTCTTTCACACTGTCCCTGGGTCACACAGATCAATTAGAAGTGTGTCTTTACTAAAGAAAGAGAGCTAGCTTTTTCTTTTCCTTTTTATTTTTATTTATTTATTTATTTTTGCAGTGCTGGGGATTGAACTCAGGGGATTAGCTCCCAATTGAGCTATATCCCCAGCCCCCAAGAGCACTAACTATTTATGTAAGTGTGGAAATGAATGTGTGCAGGGAGTCTGTTTGGTTGGTCACCCCTCAGGCCTAGTTATTAGCTAACAACTTCCTTTTCTTTGCTGCATGGAAACAGAGTTTTTCTAGGACCCCATAAAACAAGCAGAATTGGGAGACATGGTATCTTGATGTCAAGAGATCATCTGTCAGGAGAAGTATTAAAATTTTAAATTCCACATTGAATTCTGTTTACTCCTGTGCAAAACCCTAGAGGCTCAGGGAATTCCATTTGCCTAAGATTTCACATTTGGTGGGAGTTGATATGAGGCTATTTTCTCGAGTTCTTGTTGATATGTCCACTGACCTCTCCCTCCTCCCTGCTTTCAGCAACTCTTACTGAGAAACAACCTGCCTTTCCATAACCATGTCTTTGAGGAGCTTAGCAAGAACAAAGAGAAGAAAGAAAGCAGGAGATAGGAGAATTGGAAACCATCAGTTCTTGTAAAAAGAATAGCTTAGCGCTGTTAGATATATCTTATAATCTAATCTTTACATCCACTTTGTAGAACATGAGAAATTCAGTTTGCACAACAGCCTGGTGATCCTCCCAACAGATCCTTTTATACTGGCAGAGTACTCAGAAGCTCAGATTCTGGAGCCAGCCTTGGGATTTGAATCTTGCCTTCCCTGTGTACCACCTTCACTTTGGACAAGTTACTTTGTGCCTCAGTTTTCTTTACTGGTAAATGGAGAAAAAGGTGCCTATCTCAAACTGTTGTCAAGGTTGAATTAGTGTAAATAAAACACTAGATACAGTGCCTGGCATATAGCAGGTTATACATTCTAGGTTAATGTTGCTGTTTGATAATGGACTTCAACCTAAATAGGGATTGGATTTCTCCCTTCATGTAGTCGTAGGTAAGAGGAAGATGAATAGTGATAAGCCAGGTATGTTTTAACAAGAGAAAGAAATTTGACTTGTGTTCCTATAAAACTCCTAGATTCTTGGAATCTCTGAGCAATAAAGTTGATAGGGGTAAGGAAATATAATAGAATGAGACAAATGTCATTATCCTATGTATATGTATGAATACACAAATTGTATGATTCTGCTTTGTGTACAACCAGAAAAACGATAGTGGTACTCCATTCGTGTACAATGAACAAAAAAAAAAAAAAAGGTTGATAGGGGTATCTTCTGTTTTTCATAATAAGCTCCTTTCAGCTCTACCTCAATTTATGAGGTAACTTTGATGGGTCCCTACGTAGCTTCAGAAAGGGCTAATTGCCAGAAAGAACCAAGCCTTGATTAGAACCTCCAGGGAGGTTAGAGTGAATGGATATTGAGTTCAGTCAACAATGACCAATTAATTAGGCCCACATAATTAAAGGCATTTAAACTACAGGTTTTGGAGCTTTCATTTGGGTGAATGTTTTGAAGTTCTGAGTGAGCGGTACACCAGGATAGATCATGGACACTCTGTTCACTCCCCGCTTGCCTTGCCCTACATATGTCTTCCATTTAGTTTTTACAAAACTGCATCTTACAATGAGGAGGTAATAGTATGTGAATTACTTACTGAGTTTTGTGAGTCATTACAGAAAATTATTGAGCTTGAGGCAGGGAAGACATGGGAACCTTCAAAATTGTAGTTGGGTGAGCAGGATTGAGTTGTCTGACCTCACCCTTTGCAAATGACATTTTGATGTGGGGTAGTCTTATGACTGAGTCCTTAACATATGAAGTCTGCACTAAGTCCAGGAGTTGGTGCCAAAATTGAAGTGAATTTTTGGACTGCAGTTAGTGTTGAAGAATTGAGTGTATTGGTTGGTATCTGGGAATCTCATGCATTTGGTCAAATGAGAAATATTTAGTGATGATTGAAGCTGTATCTGTGGTGAACAGTTGCTCTTTGGCAAGACATGGGTCCCAGGGAACCCCACAGAGAACTGAATTTGCTCAAGGGAGGCACTTAGATGACAATGTAAGTATTATAAGGGAAGAAAATCATTGCTATTTGACATCTATGTAAGAAGGATTCCCTCAGTCAGGTGTGACTTCTGGACTGAGTTTTTCATGATGGGGTTGATTAGTCATTTTTTCATTCATTCAATAAAAAATGTATCATTTTTTTTGTAATGTGCCTAGCATTTAAAATGGAGTAGTGATAGACAAGGTCCTGGCCATTAGATAGATTATTATCTAGCAAAATAGAAGAGGCATTGAACCAATTATTCAGTTAATGAAGAACTAGTGAGAACTAAAGACTAAAGTTCCATGAATATGTGAGAGATTAAATTTTAGAATAAAGGAAACTTCTGTTGTGGAGTCACCTGACTATCCTGCATTTTGTGATATTTTTTTCTTCACAAAAGTTTAATATTCCTTCAGTAGTACAATTCTTAAAAAAAAAAAAACAAAACAAACAAGAGTGAAAAAGGGAGGGGGTAAAATTCTTGGGCCTCCCTGGTGCCCTGAGATAGGCTATAGTTCAACAGTCGCTTGTGGGGCATGTTATGCTAGTGAAGGCCCTCCTTAGGCTGTTGGAGATTTACTGTTGGAAAGGTCTTCCTCAGCAGAATGAGTTAACGAATCATGGTGCGTTATTTACTTGAAGGCATTGAAAATATTTTTTGAGATAGTGTGTAGTTTGATTTTTCTGAAACCAGTGCTAGGTATTGTTTGTTTTACGAGTTGGCCTTTCCATTCCCATATTTCACCCATTCCTAAATTACATCCAGATATTGTTGGTTTTCCTGACCTTCTCATAATTCCTATAAACTAGTTTTTCCTATGAGTGAGTATTCACTCCATTATTCAAATTTGATTGAAACACAAGTGGTTAATGACAGTATTCTGCAAAAGATTGATAGGGCCTGTAAATTATCTTTGGTTTCTGCAGTATTTCAACCACTTACCATCTGTTTCCCTTGAGAGAGAGAGAACCACAGATTAGGGGGAAAAAGTTCTTAATCACATAGGCATATTTGATTATTTAGAAGATTTTGAACTAGTATAATTTTTAAAAAGCCTTGTTGAACATCTCTGGAGATTTTCCTAAGAGGTAGAATCCTCATTTTGACAGAAACTTTTGTTAAAATCAAAGGACCAGTACTAGAACAAGTCAGTCACATTCTTGTTTTGACACAAGATGCAAGTAGGTCAGTTCCTTACATGTGAGCTTGTTAGAAATTCTACATACCATGCTTTCAGTTGATGAAGTTGGTCTCTCTTCACCTTGAATGTAGTTTTCAAGCTGCTGAATTCCGCGCCTGTGGCAATTTCTGGCTGCTTTTCAAGAGAAGACCAGGGAATCACAAATTATAGAGTTACATGCCTTGCGTGGAAGTTTAACAACATGGCCCCATGTCGTCTTTGCATTAAGCACATCAGAAATTAAGGGAAATGAAGATAAATTAAGTAGTAAATATTAAAATTCTGTTACTCTCAGCATGTATGGAAGTAGGGGTTATACAGTCATTTGCTTAGTTTTTCCATGGCCCAGATAAGCCTGCTTTTAGTTATTTTCTATATCTTTCTAGAATCCTAACACTATACATTGGGAATAATGAGTTTCTATTTATTTCAAATTGTGTTTATTCGTATTAAGCCAAATGCAGAAATCCTTGCAGATAATTCAGACAGCAGTGGTGCCAATCAAAAGAGCTTTCTTAAACTCCTCATTTTGTGTGATGGTGTACCACGCTTGTGTGCAAAGTGGAATATTTACATAATCTCCAGCCAACTTTCTAGTGCCTGCCTGAATTTGGGAATTTCAATCTTACTGGAGGTATGCATACTCACATGCACTAGTTGTAATTTGTACCTACTGATGGAGGAAATATAAATGAAAAAGTTACTATGGCATGTCAGTTAATAAGTGCAGAAATAAAAATGTTGGAATATTGCTATCTTGCAACACTCAGTAGAATAATATTAATATTAAAAATAATGGGTAAAGGTTTTGGGGAACAAGAAATTCACATGGTCTTGAAGTGTCACCCCATAGATTACTTACTATTTACAAAGGGAAAAATTTTGCACTGGAGACATCTGCCGGTGATGATCTTAACCAAGTGACGAAACTTAGCATTTCTAATAGTGGGCAACTGGCATTATATGCCTCAAATTCAAAGCAGTGAGAAATACACAATATGACCACTAAACCATTTTTGCAAAAAATGTTTCGGCTGAGTCTACTGAAGCCTCAGTCAGGTAATCCATTATGTGGGACATTAAATATGACCATTGGTCTGTTCTCATCTGAAAAGTCAATGCCATAAAAACAAAAATAGATGATGAAAGGACTATTTTATATTAAGAGAATTTAAAAAAATCCCAAACCAAAGACATTTCTTAAGTTTTGTTTAGATTTGAGGTCAAGGTTTTAGATGTACTTTTAGGTCAATTGGTGGACTTTATTATTTTATTATGAGAAGTGTTAATTGGTATGAAAGTCATATGGTTAAAGTCCATAGTTTACATTAGGGTTTACTTATGGTGTTACCTATTCCGTGAGCTTGGACAAATGTGTAATTCCATGTATCCATCATTATGGCATCTTACTGTCCTAATAAGCCTCCATACCCTGTCTGTCCATCCTTCCCTCAGCTTAACCCCTATAAACCACTGATAACTTACTGGCTCCATAGTTGTGCTTTTTAAAAAAATATCAGTTGTTGGAATTATGCCGTATGTAGCCTTTATAGATTCTTTTTCATTTATCATTGTACTTTTAAATTTCCCCTGTCTTTGCATGGCTTGATAGCTCATTTCTTTTTGGTGTTGAATAATCATCTATTGTCAGGGTATAACATAGCCCTTTTGTCCATTTGCCTGCTGAAGGATGTTTTGGTCATTTCTAGGTTTGGCAATTATGAAAAGAATGGCTAAGCATCACTAAATATCAAAGAGTCCCATTGTTGGATTGTAAGGCATGTTAAGACATTTAGTAGTATAGTCTGCCTTCAGAACCTTTTTAAAAAACTGGAAAGTGAGTCACTCTGCCAAGGATGACCCCAAAAGGAATGACCTTGTTATATAGATACACTTACTTTTTATGTCTGGGTAAACAGGAAAGAAATCCTGTACAAAGCAGGAACTCTGCCAATAATAGGTGGCTCTGATTAGCATTTGCTCTTACACAAAATAACTTAGTAAATTGTATACAAAAGTTTATCAGACCTCTGAAAATAGAAATTTCAGAACTTATTTTCCAATGAAATAAATTAGCCTAATCTCCGAAGGAGGTTACCTATTCATAGGGATTAAACCCCAGATGACTTCAATAAATAAATCTGGTGGAAATACATACCTTTCAATGTCCTTAGACGACGTCTATCTATCATAGTGATAGCACAGTAAATTAGGTATTAGGGCATTTAAAATTTTTTTTCCATTGACTTTTTTTTATTTAATTTTTTGATTCATTGAACACAAATGGAGTACAGCAATTGTTTTTCTGGTTGTACACAAAGTAGAGTCACCCCATCTGTTCATTCACACATGTACACAGGGCAATGATGTCTGTCACACATATTGTTATTATTCTTAACCCCCAACCTCAACCCTACCACTCCCTTCCCTCTGTGCTCTTTATCCTTTCTCCATTCTTACCATCATTCCACCCCACATTATGCATCATCATTCACTTATCAGAGAGACCATTTGGCCATTGGATTTTTGGGATTGGCTAACCTCACTTAGCATAATAGTCTCCAACATCATCCATTTACCTACAAATGCTATAATTTTATTCTTCTTTATGGCTAATATTCCATTGTGTATATATACCACAGTTTCTTTATCCATTCATCTATTGAAGGACATCTAGGTTGGTTCCACAATCTAGCTACTGTAAATTGAGCAGCTATGAAATTGATATGGCTGCATCACTGTAGTAATCTGATTTTAACTCCTTTGGGTAAAGGCCAAGGAGTGGGATAGCAGGGTCAAATGGTGGATCCATTCCAAGTTTTCTAAGGAACCTCCATACTGCTTTCCAGAGTGGCTGTACCAACTTGCACTCCCACCAGCAATGTGTATGAGTGTACCCTTTTCCCCACATCCTCGCCAACACCTGTTGTTGCCTGTATTCTTAATAAAAGACATTCTAGTTGGGGTAAGATGAAATCTTAAGGTGGTTTTGATTTGCATTTCTCTTATAACAAGGGATATTGAACATTTTTTCATAAATCTGTTGATTGCTTGTAGATCTTCCTCTGTAAAGGGTCTGTTCATTTCCTTGGCCCATTTATTGATTGGGTTATTAGTGTTCTTGGTGTAAAGATTTTTGAGCACTTTGTAGATTCTGGAGATTAGTGCTCTATCTGAAGTGTGTGTGGCAATGATTTTCTCCCACTCTGCAGGCTCTCTCTTCACATTGCTGATTGTTTCCTTTGTTGAGAAAAAGCTTTTTAGTTTGACTCTATCCCAATCATTGATTCCTGCTTTTATTTCTTGCACTTTGGGAGTCATGTTAAGGAAATCTGGTCCTAGGCCAACATAATGAAAATTTGGACCTATTTTCTCTTCTATTAGGTTCAGGGTCTCTGGTCTAATTTCTAGGTCCTTGATCCATTTTGAGTTGAGTTTTGTACAGGGTGAGAGATGTGGGTTTAGTTTCATTTTGCTGCATATGGATTTCCAATTTTCCCAGCACCATTTGTTGAAGAGGCTGTCTTTTCTCCATTGTATGTTTTTGGCTCCTTTGTCAAGTATGGGATACCTGTATTTATGTGGGTTTGTCTCTGTGTCCTCTATTCTGTACCATTGATCTACCTGTGTATTTTGGTGCCAATACCATGCTGTTTTTGTTACTGTTGCTCTGTAGTATAGTTGAAGGTCTGGTATTGTGAAACCTCCTGCTTCATTCTTCTTGCTAAGGATTGCTTTAGCAATTCTGGGTCT
>JAJEJO010043606.1:208-13487 GCA_020662805.1 Glaucomys volans | reverse complement strand
ACCGAGTGGCCTCTGGCCACGCCTATGCCGTTGTCTGCATGACTGAGGGAGCCGGCACTGGACGCTGCTGCTCTCCTGGCCGGGAGCTGACTGACTTGTCACTCTGACTCCTGGAGTGACGTAGGTGGGGACGCTCTTACAGCCCGATGGCGTGGAGCACAGAAGCAGGTGGCGTGGTCCCCACCCAGCAGGCTCTGGCTGAGCTCTTCCCCCTGGAGGACACGGGTGTGGTTTGCTGGTGCTCACGCCAGCAGGGCTTCTGGTTGGGGCTTCTGCAGGGCCAGCACCCTTGCCCATCATAGCACAAGTGTCGCTGTAGAGCCTGGGCTGTGGCAGACATGGCACAGCACGTGGCCCTTTGCATCTGTCCTGTCCTGGGTTGGAGCTGATCCCAGAGGAGGCCAGGCTCGACCTGTGAGCCCTGGGACCTGGTCCTCTGGGTCTATGCCAGTCCTGGTGCGGCCCCCTGTCCCCACTCCCGTCCCACCCTGTTCTTCCGCCTCATCCAGGCACAGCCCCCACCTCCACCCCCGGGGAAGATCGAGGAGGTGAGGATGGAGTGTAGAGGGGTTTCTATCTCCATTTCTTTCCAGAGGCTGATTCTGGATCCAGCCAGGGAGGAAGCAGGGGGCCGGCCAGGGGTGTGCCCGGCTGGCAGGCAGGCGGAGGAGGAGGCCTGCGGAAGGCGGGCTGCCTGGAAGGCGGGGTGCCCTTGGTGCTACTGAGAGCCACACCCCGGGGTGAGGCCCCGCAGGGCAGCTGTGATGGCCACTTCCTCTTTTGCAGGATATGTGACGGCGTGCAGTTTGGAGCTGGGATACGGTTCCTGTAGCTGGCGCTCCCTCCGGAGCAGCTTGGGGCGCAGGCAGCAGGAGCCCGTGCCACACGCCTTCCCGGGGGAGACTGGTGAGCGGTGCTGGGCCGCAGCTCTGCTGGGAAACCACACCAATAAATTTTAAAGACAAACAGCTGCTTGGTGACTCTGGTTTGTTCTCAGTCACATTCGTGACCCGTGCCGCCCCTTCCTGAGGACGCCCTGTGTCCTGCCACCTGCCCCCCAGGCCAGGGCTTCCCCCATCTCCAGTCCTTTTCCTCCCAGGGCCACCTTGGGCCCCCTCATACTGGATGGATCAGCAGAACCAGCGAGTAGGAGGGCCCAGCCCCGGGGACGCCAGCCCACCAGGAGAGGGAGGGCAGCCAGGGGAGGCCACGTGGTTGGCGTGTGACCCACAGTGCTGGCGAGTGACTGCCGCGGGAGACAGTCCTACTGCCTGACGTTGGGGACACGCGGTGGAAGGAGGCCGTGCTGTCCGTGGCAGCAGCAACCCAGGTGCCGAGCTTCCTGTGCAGTTCCCGGTCCTCGCACACTGACCTCAACGGCCAGGCTCGTCCTGCAGGGAGGTCGGAGTCCGGCTCAGGTCAGGGCGGCGGCAGCTGCAGCCTCCGCGCACTCGGGACCCGATGCCTGGCCTCTTCCCGTGTCTGGGGCCTGCCCCGTCCCTGACTGGGGGCCCCGCCTGTGCCCCCGCCAGCAGCTCCCTCCGTTGCCTCTCTGCTCCCGGCCGTGGACCCTGTGGGGACGCCGGGTGATCTTGTTAAGGTCCGCTAGTTAGCGCCCTTGACTGCCTGCCACCGGGCTCCTCCCTGGCCACTGCAGAGCTGGTAAGGTGCCACCACCCCCGGCCACTTCCTGCAGGGCCCCCTCCGTGCTGCTGTCCTCCAGGCCCCACAGCTCCTCAGCCTGAGAACCGTGATTTCCAAATTCCGTTTTGAGAGACCAGATGAGCTGCCTTTGAGGCGGATGGGCTTAGAGATGCCAAAGAGCAGAGGTCGGCGGAGACCCTCACCCGCACCGAGCACCAGCAAGCTCTGCTGTGATAAAGGGGACAGCGAGCCCGGCTGTCCCACTCCAGAGTCAGCTTCTGCTGAAACCCTGGCTCTGTCAGACAAAGGCCCTCCTCCCACCGCGAGGGTGGGCTGGGCTGGGAGGCGGGTCTTCCTGCAGTTGCGCCAACACTCCCAGGTGCCGCTGGCCCGGGGCCTCGGTCGGCGTGCTGTTGCCGTGACAGGTGACCCAGAGGCTCAGCTTAGGAAGGGAGAGGCTCCCTGGGCTCACAGGCTCACAGGTTCCACCCTGCGCCTTTGCTGTGGGCCTGGGGCGGCACCTCGGGGCTGGTGTGCGGCAGAGAGACGCTCACCTGTGGACGGAAGCAGAGGAGAGGAGGCTCTGAGGGCCGCCCCCCTTGAGGACACACTCCAGCCACCTAACGACCTCTTACTGGGCACGACCCCGTAAGGTTCCACCACACCCAGCAGTGCCATGGGTGGGGACACATCCGAACCTAGCGTGGTGGCTGGCTCATGCACCCAGACAGGAGGGGAGGGAGGCTCTGAGCGTGTTCGTGGGCCCCAGGCCAGGCCCTGGCTCTCACCCCAGGCGGGCCGTTTACCAAGTCCAGTCACTTTACCTCAGCACCGAGTCCACTCTCCAGTGGACACTACCACCTGTGGCAGGGGGTGCTGGCAGACTTCCCACCCTTGGGGACGAGCCACATCGGGAGGCAGCCATGGGCAGTGTCTGTGGTCTGGCCTGGACCCGAACCCAGCCCTGTCACTCACCGATGGACGTGAGCAAGCCCAAACATGCTGACGCAAATACCATAACCGGGTGGGCAGTGGACGTGGTTTGCAGGTCTCCCCGGCCTCCGTCTCCAAGTCAGACGGTTCTCCTCTGCTCTGCACCGGTTCTAATTTGGATTAAAGTGTGTGAAGAAAAATCTGCCCTCAAGTACATCGTACTTGAAAAAGAGAAAGATTTTTTTTTTTTTTTTTTTTGGTACCAGGGATTGGACCCGGGCCTTGCTAAGTCGTTCATGGCCTCCCTGAGCTGCGGAGGCTGGCTCTGAACTCGTAATCCTCCTGCCACTGGGATCACAGGAGTGTGCCCTGTGCCCAGTGAGGAGGATGCTTTAATAGCCCTTGCAAGTGACAATTATTCTTTTTTTATTTTTTATTTTTTATTCACACAATTCATATAATCTTACATATACATAGGGTAATGCTGTCTGTCTCAGTCTACTATTTTTCCTTCCCCCATCCCCTCCTGTCCCATTTTCCTCTACTCCATCCATACTTCCTCCATTCTTTCCTATCCCCCCATAACCCCACCCCCCCCGTTATATATCAGCATCCTCTGATCAGAGAAAACATTCGGCCTTTGGTTTTTTGGGCTTGGCTTATTTCACTTAGCATGATATTCTCCAACTCCACCCATTCACCAGCAAATGCCATAGTTTTATTCTTTTTTTATGGCTGAGTAATATTCCATTGTATATATATACCACAGTTTCTTTATCCATTCTTCAATTGAAGGGCATCTAGGTTGGTTCCACAATCTAGCTATTGTGAATAGCACCAGAGGGCAAGAAATAAAAGGAAGAATCAATAAATGGGACAGAATCAAACTAAAAAGCTTTTTCCTTGCAAAAGAAACAATAATGTGAAAAGAGAGCCTACAGAGTGGGAAAAAATCTTTTCCACACACACTTCAGACAGAGCACTGATCCCCAAAATTTATAAAGAACTTACAAAACTTTACACCAAAAATGCAAAGAACCCAATCAATAAATGGGCTAAAGAACTGGGAAGACACTTCACAGAAGATGATATACAGGTGATCCACAATTATATGAAAAAGTGCTCATCATCTCTAGTAATTAGAGAAATGCAAAATAAAACCACCCTAAGATTTCATCTAACTCCAATTAGACTGGTTATTATCAGGAACACAAGCAAATTGGTGCAGCTACTCTGGAAAGCAGTCTGGAGATTCCTCAAAAAACTTGGAATGGACCCACCATTTGACCCAGCTATCCCACTCCTCGGTTTATAACCAAAGGTCTTAAAATCAGCAAAGTGGGGCTGGGGATATAGCTCAGTTGGTGGAGTGCTTGTCTTGTAAGTACAAGGCTCTGGGTTCAAACCCAGCACCGCAAAAAAAAAAAAAAAAAAAAATCAAAGTACAGGGATGCAGCTGATATTCTTGATAATTCATGAAAACTCAGGAAGTGATACTATGTCTCTGTGGCGCAGGGATGGAACCCAGTGCCTCGTGCTGGGCAAGCCCTCTGCCACTGGGCTGCAGCCCCAGCTCCACGGGGACACTTTTTAAAAGTTAATGGCGAAGTGGGCCCTGCAGCTCCACCCAGGGCCTCTTCACACCCACTTAGGTAAGATCCACGGTCCATCTGGCACTGTCAGGCTTTGACGCCAGGCGTGATTTTGTCACATCATGCGTGCTCCTTTGGGAATACTTGTTCCCTGAATTATTCAGCCTTCCAAATGCTGACATATGTCACAATTATGCAAACACAGACATCACAGCCATTAGTATCGACACCGGCGGCCTCAGGACATCTGTGGGTACCGTGTGCCACCAGGCTGGGCGGTGGGTACGAGCCTCCTCAAATTCCAGTTCTGCTGGAAGACTTGCGTTTCACCATGGGCCTCAAACCCTGCGGGCCGCTCTCCTTGATGTCCACCTCACTTGTTGCTGAGGGAACATCTGCTGCTGCCCACGTCTGGGTGCCAGCGTGCCAGCTGCCCTCCCAGGGAAAAATGGTGCTCTGCTTGGGAGCAGCCCAGGGCTCTCCTCGTGGCCGGGGAGCCTGGGACGCAGGGCGCTTGGCCTTGAAAGCTGGCGCACAGGTGTGGAGGAGAGGTGCAGAGGCAAGGTCCTCGTCACTGCTTTCTCCTTAGGTGACGCTGGCGCTCTGTTTCTTGTGCATGGTGGTGAGGAAGGTGGTGCCCAGGGCTGCGTGGGGCCTCTGGCCACCCGAGTGCTAGGGCCCTGCTGGCTCTGCATCCCGAGGCCCACATGGACCCAGTGAGCTCTGGGGAGTGCTCGCCCAGCACGCGCCTGGCCCTGGGTTCAGTCTGCACTGCACATGGTGTGGGCCTCCTGGACCCCGGGGAGGAGTGCCAGGGTGCCCAGGGTCTGCAGGCGGCTTGGAGACTCACTGGCCTATCCTTGTCCAGAGCAGGCTCTGAGGCTGCGGGGTCCTCCCCTGCGGTTTCTGTCGTTTGCGGTGGTCATTCCCAGAGTGCCCGTAACACAAAAGGCTTGTTATGCCCCTGAACGAGGAGGAGGCCCTGAGCAGGGGCCGAGCTGGGAAGTGGCCCTCCTTTCCTGGTCACACACTCCCTGCTCTGGGGATCGTAGCCGGTGGCCGTGACCGGCGGCACGGTGCCTGCACCCAGGAGCCAGCTCACACACCGGAGGGCCTGGTTGGAGCGGGCAGTGATGGGCTGGAGGCCGCCTCTGGACTGCGAGGGACAATCGTGAGAGCTTGGCTCTGAAGAAGCGTAGGTCTTTCCCGAATTGGCCCTGCATTCGCTTTGGGATTGAAGGAAAGGCAGGTCCCCATTTACTAGGGCAGATTCCGTGTGGGAGGGGCCAGGGGGCGTCTGCGGTGCGTCCCTGGCTCACCAGCGGCTATGTTGAACCAGGAGCAGGGCCCTGCCGAGAAGGAGCCGGCTGACAGCGGTCACAGCGGCTTGTCTGAGTCAGAGCTGTGGCCTTATTTGTGGCATTTCACTGACAAGTAAATGACTGGGTTCCTTTGCCAAATCATTAGACAACTTTTAAGAACAAAGGCTGCTCATGCCAAAGGAGATGCAGCATTGTCTTCCTAGAAGAGTAAATAGTAATCAGTTTTGAAAAGAAAGCACATTCTATGAATTTGACCAACTGCGGAATTACAGCCTGGCGTCCCTGCCCCCTTTAGTCACTCACGTCAGACGGAGGAAGCCTTCCCCACGCTGATCACTAGGGAGACGTGCCCGTCAATTAAAATATTCTGATTCCATCTGGTTGAGATGATAGCAGGCCTGGACCCACCCACCACTGGGAGATAGAAGGTGACCTCCTTATATTGAGTCAGAGACCCAAATACAATTGCTTCGATCTTATTATCATACCCAGAGATTACCACTCCTCCAAATGTCATTTCCCTGAAACACTCAGCGGACTGAGCTGGACACATTAGAACATACTGAAGAGACGGTGCTGTGGCCTTGACGTTGAACTTGGGAGTGAAAATTGACACGCTGCCCTCACCAGGAAGAAGCATCCAAGTCGAACAGGACAGAATTCCCTGAGGTGCTGCTGGGCCTCATGAAGGTTAAGTGTGATTCATCACCAGGTTTAAGCCAGAGAAATTAACGGAGCTGATGGGAACCAGCGGCACGGCCTCCAGGACCGGTTCCCTCCCACCCACCCTGGCTGCTCTGCGGGCTTCCACAGGGCCTCGGCTTCCTGCCAGCTGGAACGTGGCCCCTCCCTGCCCTTCTGGCCGGGACAGGAAACCTGATCTTGCAGGAGGAGCTTGGGTTTAGGAGTCAGAGCCCGAGAGTTCTCTGTTCATTCTTCCAACACACTTTCCAGGCTCGGGGCTGGGTGCAGGGCCCCAGGCAGGTGGCTCCCTCCCAGGTAAATTTGGCCTATTTAGTCCCAAAGACCCCTGAGCATTCCTGTATGCAGGACCTTTCAGCGTGCCCGTGTCCCCCAAAGGCCCTTCCCCACAGCCCTTCCAGTGGTGGCTGGGTCTTCCCCTCTCCTCAAAGAGCCCTTTGTGCTTGGCACGCCCTTGTGAGAGGAAGTCCCGCCTTCTCTGGGCTTGAGTGACAGTAGGAACAGCAATCAAACTGGGTGACTGCCAAGGACAGGGAGGGCGCCCTGGGAGCAGAGCAAGGTTGCCTAGTGACACTGCGAGGCAAGGGACCTGGAGCCAGCAGTAAGGTCTTGGCATCCAGATCTAGGACACCCCTGCCCCCAGCGGCAAGCAGCGCTCTTAGGGCGCCCCTCCACGCCCCCGTGAGAGTGGCTTCTGTCTTCTAGGCTGGGTCAGCACCGGCCATAACTCCTAAGGGAAATTAGGAGCCACTGATCCAAAACAGCCTGAAAATGGAGGGTCGCCAGGTGGGCTTCCCTGGCTGCACCTGGGCTCGTCTCCACCGCCCTGATGAGCTTGAAGACCCTGAAAATCTTCACTCTGGCAATAGAAACGGGAAAGGCACAATAGCTCTTTAAAAACCAGTGGGGTTATTCTTCGACTCAGCTCTTTATCGAATGCCTTGAGAGGTGGTTCATTGTTGTTTTGTCCTTGCAGTGTGGGGGGGACCCGAGGGCCCGTCCTGGCTGGGTCAGTGCCCTCCCACTAACTGCACCCCAGCCTCTCTCCTGTCACCAGTTGATATGCACGTTCAGGCCTGACTGGCCTGAGGTCGGAGCGCCTCCCTGCAGGCCTGGCCCTGGCTCAGTCCCTGCGCCCAGCACAGACTGTCCGTGCGTGCATGTGTCCGTGCGCCGAGGTCAGCACTGCTGGTCACCAGAGTCCTGGCTTTCAGATTTCCGTAGTTTTCACCTAACATCCTCTCCTGTCCTAGGGTCCCACAGGACCCTCTGTCCTCTCATCTCTGCGGGCTCCGCTGGCCTGTGGCCACCTCTCACACGTTCCTGGCCCTTGGTGGCGCTGACGGGTTTGAGGAATGCCGGCGAGGGATTCTAGACTGCCCCGCCTCGGCCTTCATCTGCTGTCCTGATGAGGCTGGGGCTGCGGCTGCCGGGAAGACCCAGGTGCAGAGGCCTCCTCTCTCAAGTTCCTGCCTGGCGTTCCAGGGCCCTGGTTCTGTCCCCAGCAGCACAGGGAAAGGCAGTGGGGGAGGGAAGGGACGGGAGGAAGGAAGAGATGTATTTAAAAACACGTGGACACAGGAGCGGCGCTGCCCTTTCCTGACTGGTCTGATCCCCGTGGTGTTCATCCTGCGACTCGGAGGTGGAAGTCCTCCGCGTTCTGTGAATAACGTGGAGGAGGAGTGGAGTCCATTCACCTGCACGCAGCCGGGATGGGTGGTCAGTGCCAGGGACAGCAGTGGCCCTGCGCCCCCTTGCCTCCAGATCTCCCCAGCAGGGCTGCCAAGCCAGGCAGAGGCCGGGGCTGGTGCTACTCTGGCCAGTCCCCGGGTGTGTCCTGGGGATGTGAGTGACGGCGTCTGCCCCGCGTTGTGCAAGGAGCTGTCTGTCAGCCGCGTCGGGATCAGAAGGCGGGTTCTACGGCCAAGGCTGGCATCCCGGGGTGCATGCGGATCCCTGCCCTCACCCGTGGCCACACGTCCTACCCCAGTGCCGGTCCAGGGTGACTGCGGAACCTTCAGTTCCAGGGTCGAATTTACTCTGGTCTTCAACACAGGCTTTTAGAAAAGAAAACGTGGTGAGATGCGCAGAGCCCGGAATGCGCCCTTGTGACCCGGCACGCCCTGCTCAGGGTCGCAGGCCCCCCCGCACCACGGGGCAGCACCGTCCCTCCCTCCTCCCCACGCCCCTGCCACCTCCACCCGCTCTGTCACTGTGACCCTGACGCCTCAGGATCCCACACAGGCAGAGTGGCGTCACCTGGGTCCTGTGGCGTGTCCTCAGGTTCCCCCACGTGGTGACACTGGTCAGGAGCCCTGTGGGAGCCCACACCCCATTTCATCCTGTGGTCAGCCGGCCTGAGACAGGCGTCTGTGACTCGCCACATGTGCTTGGAGAGGAGAACTCGCAGCTGCTGTCCCCTTCCAGGTCACAGGGGACAGACCTCCTGGTGCCCAGAAGCGTTTCTGTGGGCGGTGTGTCCTGGCTGAACTTGATGACACTTCACACCTTCTACAGATGGTCGGCCCCAGAGGCCCCTGCTGCCCTGGTGCTGCTGGGAAGCCTGAGCTCTGTATTTTGGTGACTCTGCGTAAGTACTCCAGCCTCGCTGCCTCTGCGT
Organism: Glaucomys volans; assembly: GCA_020662805.1. Taxonomy (NCBI): domain Eukaryota; kingdom Metazoa; phylum Chordata; class Mammalia; order Rodentia; family Sciuridae; genus Glaucomys; species Glaucomys volans. Next base: position 4,674 of record JAJEJO010043606.1, on the reverse strand, counting down.
GGCCTTCCAAGCCCTGTGTTCACGATTTCCTGCAAATTCTGCAGTCGCGGCCTCAGGATGATTGGCTGAACCGGCTGAACTGTGTGTTCCGCACATTCCTGATTGAAGAGCAGGGCGGGCTCTCTGGGTAATCAGAGTGGGTGGCTCCGTGGGGAGTGAGGCTCATCACGGAGCAGATTGTACCCTGAGTCGTGACCCCGCAGGGCGTGATGAGCCAGGTTGAATGGCTGATCATCTGTGCCCGAGAGAGCAATCATTTTCTCAATCAAGATGATTCTAATTGGTTTTGAAATCAGTTCTATTTGCTCGACATAAACACCCATTCCTTATTTTTTGATACCAGCAGTGAGAAAGCAGAATCCCAGTCAGCCATGCTCCTGGGGCTGAGTGAGGGCCACGCGTCAGCGTCCAGAGGTGGTGAACCTGTGTGCGTCCACACACACGGGGAGGGCCTGTGGCCGAGGGGGGTTCAGCTGCAGCTTCATCTTCATGCCCTGGACGTTAGAATGGGTGTGTGGAGGGGGCCAGGGGGTGTTTCTTGGGTGGACCCCCAGGCCCAGCGCCCCGGGGACAGGGAGGCGCTGCCCGGGCTTGGGGAGCGGGGTGTGGGCGTGTGAGCTGGGCTCCTCCCTGCTGCGCTCCTGCCCGGGTGGCCCACAGTCGGTGCCCACGCTGTCTGCCGGGTGCTCCGGGGGTGCTCATGGGGGGTTCTCTCGGCCGTGATCCCAGGTGCACACCAGCGGCTCCTGTCCCCGGTGTGGCAGGCAGGGCTGCCCGGGCTCGCCCGCCGTGGGGCCGTCAGGAGGCCTCGGGCATAGAGAGCAGAGCTGGTGCTGCTGCCCTATCCGGAGAACGGTGCTGACGGCGGTGCTGATGCAGCAGCCTGGGGCCCGCAGGGCGAGGCCGGGCGCTCAGCCCTGGTTTCCTCTATCGGTTTGTCTGCAGTGCGGGGATGGAACCCGGGGCCTCGCTCGTGCCAGGCAAGTGCTCTACCACCTCAGGCCTTCCTGTGCTGTGATGAGATTCGGCCACATCCACCTGGCGCCTGCTTCCTGTGGCCTCTGAGTGACGCTGTGCTGTGCCTTTTAAACGTTTGCAACAAAAGATCCAAAGGTTTTGGGATGAGCACGAATTAGGTGGCGCTCACATCTCCGTGTCCGGTGGTGACCTCCTCCCGGCACACGGCCTCGCTCACCTGCTTATGCGTGTTGTCAGCGGTTGCTTTTGGGCTCGGTGGCAAAGCTGCCGTTGGGACAGACTGGCCCCGTGCAGGCCCTGCCCTGGGCCTCGGTCTCCCTGTCAGCCCCAGGGGTCTCCTCGCCATGTGCTTCAGAATGGGGAGCAGCTCATCCCCCCCCCCGGGAGCCCACTGTTCTCTCCCCAAACCCTCTCGGTTCTTTCCTTCCCGCAGTGTTGCTGGCAAGCGAGGAGGAGGGAGCGAAGCCTGCATTCCGCAGCAGGTGATGGTACTTGGCGAATGGACGGTGGACAATTCAGATTGATGGGCCGCCTGGTGAGCCTGGCGCTCGCTCTCCCCCTCCACGCACGAGGCGCCTTTCAGGCAGCTTCTTATCTCCCGTTCTCCAGCAGCCGGGGAGTCGCTTTTGAAGGGGGGATAATAATTACTTGAGGGCTTCACCCGTTCCCCCGTGGAATACCAGGGATCAATAGCGTGGCTCCAGGTCACTCGTTCATTCCTCGTCTATAAAATATTCAAGGGCACAAAGTGCACGTGTTGTAATTCGCATCGTGGCAGAAAGGAAACCCAGAGGATCACTGATAAATAAAAGCGTGACTTCCCTGTCCCACGGTTTGTGATGTTTCTGAAAGCATTTGAGAAGAAAGGCTGCTGGTGCTGGGTGAGGGGCGGTGCAGGCGGAGGGGTCCTCCCCTCCCGCTCAGCATCCTGATGACAACTCAGCTCGGGAAAGCTGCCTGCGAGTCACCTGGGAGTGGGGTGCTCCCCCAGCAGTCAGCGCAGCCTGTCCCTCACACACTTCCCACTCTGCCAGAACTGCCTGAGGTTTGAAAGTGAGCACCGCGGGGGAGCATTCCAGACGGGAGTGTTCCTCCATGGCCGCTTTCCTCCCGGGAGCCCAGGGCTGTGTGTGTGTGTGTGTGTGTGTGTGTGTGTGTGTGCACGCGCGTGCGCCTTGTAAACTTGTCACATCATCTGCTCGTATGATAGGGGAGTGGGACAGACCTGCAGCTTTTACAGCTGCAAGCTGAGCCACGGGACAACAGCACATGGAGAAGGAACGAGCCCAGCACAGGGAAAGCCAGGCACAGGGCTGGGCTGGGCTGGTGGCAGCACGCTGGCCCAGTATGTGCCAGATGAGGCCCGGGGACAGCATGACCCTCCAGTTATCCTGCCTGAGGACTGACTTACTGACTTTCCCCAGGACTCCAGGGGTCCCGGATTACAGTGTGCGGTATGACGCCGGCTCCCTGGATCAGGGTCTGGAGCCAGTTCGCTGGTGCCCATGTCCTGGCAAGTCCCTCTGTCCCCAGGGTAGCCACCCTCCACACAGCAGCAGTGGCCTGGCCTTGAAGCCCAGGTAAGTGGACTCATGCAGTCCGCACTCCCTTGAGGCTGGCTTCTCTCCATGGGCTGTTGGTGACGCATCCCTACTGTGTTTTCACTGCTCAGCGAGGTCCCTCCACGCACACGGCAGAGGTCAATCCAGGCCCTTCCCTCGTCCTGGGGGCTGGCTGTGCCCTGCCCTCGTCCTGGGGGCTGGCTGTGCCCTGACCCTGCTGACGTGGTGACTGCTGACGTGGTGACGACGCATTGCCGACAGGCAGAGCTGGGGACAGTCCCTGATGTGCACCTTGCCATGCGGGCTTCCTGTTTGAGCAGAGTTGCTCCCTGGGCACCACGTCCAGGAGGATGCCAGCCCCCAGGCCACGCCGGGCACTGACTCTCCCTGTACTGGGAAGATGGCAGGAGAGTGGGAACTGAGGTTGGCCGGGACGGTACAGTGGGGCTCACGTGGCACAGGGCTCAGGAGACGTTAGCTCCTGTCCTGGAGAAGCTCGTGAGGAACCGGCCTCTTTGGAAGACATGGTGCAGAGCAAAGCGAATCGAGCGGTGTTCCGTAATGGGGGCAGCTGTCTGGAGCCTGATCCTCCTCATTTTTCTCCCAATGTAGAATGTATGTGGAGCGATGGTGCCGGGTGTGCTTCGCATACCAAGGAGGGGAAGACGGAGTTGATGGGGACCCGAGGGAGGCTCGGATTTCCACATCTCACTAAGTTACTTCTATTAAAAACTGGCGCCTTGCAGCTGGCCCTGCCGTGCACACTGCGAACCCTGCAACTTGGGAGGCTGAGGCAGGAGCATTGCAAGGTCAAGGACAGCCTTACAACTTGGTGAGACCCTGTTTGAAAATAAAAACATGAAAAGGGCTGGGGATGCGGATGTGGATCAGCAATCCGCAGCGCCAAAAACAAAACAAAAACAAACAGAAGATTCCACCTTCACACAAAGCAGGTCGACCAAGTTCCAGAACCTCGACTTGCACATAGAGCCCAGACCATGCCCCGTAGGACTGGGAATCCCTAGGTTGCAGCCACTCCTGCCTGAAGTGCAGGGGCCACGGTCGGGGTCAGGGATCTTCCAGAGAAATCCCTCAGGCTGTAATGGGTTTTAAAAGTAGATCTGCCTTGTCTCTGCAGCCTTCACATCAGCCATTACCCGGTGACAGTGGGACAGTGGGGAGTTCCGCCCGCTCACCGTGCCAGCGTCTGTGGGCGCTTACTGCCCCACTGCGTCTCGGCTCCTCAACCTTTGGGCCTTGGCTTTCCTGCGTCCCCACCCCCCAGGGACGGTCTTTCCATTTTATTTTCCTGGATGTTTCTCTGTGTCTCTACCTGGGGTCCAGGTGAGCCTGGGGCCGTGGGCTGGGGTTGTCCTGGTCCCCCCAAGGCAGCGAGTGCCTCTCTGGGCCTGGGGTCTGTGTGGGGACCCCAATTTTCAGAGGCCAGATGAGTTTCCCTCTGTCACTCAGAGTGCTGGAGTCTGCCTGGCCCCGCCAGGTCTAGTCCCATCGTCGGGATCTCAGGGATTAAATTCACCACCTCTCTGCGTTTCCCAGCTTGTGAGTGACTCCAGGTCCTGGAGTGAGGCCTGCGAGGGCCCTTCGGCCTCCCTCCCCTCAGCAGCACCCTCGGGGCTGCTCTGTCCCCCCTCCCTCTGCACCAGTCCTGGCCCAGGTCGGTCTGGGTTGGCTGTGGCTCCAGGCTGTGCTTTGGCGCACCTCCATGCTGGTCTCCTGGGTGGCTCCTGTCCTGGCCGAGGTCAAGGGCAGACTCTGGGTGATCCCGTCCCCGCACCCTATTCTCCTCACTGCAGATGCACACCAGCTGGCTCATCCCCAGAGATGACAAGCCCTGACCCCGGTGCCTGTGAATGGGACTGTTTGGAAACGGGGTCTTTGCCGTGGTCAAGTTAAGATGGAGTCCCC
>JAJEJO010043605.1:14114-29810 GCA_020662805.1 Glaucomys volans | reverse complement strand
ATTTCTGTTAGGCTACACCAAAGGTAGCATAGCCACTAAACAATGAAGCTGGTAGGAAGTGGGCCTGTCTCCTGGTTCTTTCTCTGCAGGGTGCTGTTCAAGGGGAGCAGCTATGAGCGCTTTATCACAGGATTTTTCAGGCACAGGCAGGACAAGCCTATGCTTGAAAGGCTATGAAATTGTGCTCTTTGCACAATTTCAACTCCTAAGTCCCCTTCTTAGTCCTAGCTGGATCATCAAGCTGATTTTCTTCCTCAAGGCCAATTCTAGAAACAGCCTGTGTTCTGTTCCTGCCATTAGATAGCCTGTCCTTATCCACTAGAACAGGGCTCCCCCAAAGAACTGTGAGGATGGAAATGGTCTATCCACATGTTCCAATGGGCAGCCACTAGCCACCTGTGGCTGCTGAGTTCTTGAAACAGGGCTAGTGTAACTGAGGGACTGCCTTTAACATTTTATTTTAGTTAATTTAAATGTAAATGGCTACAGGTGGCTTGTGGCTACCATACCTATCTTACAGGACAGTACAGCCTTAGAGTGTAGGTCTGTCCAGTTCCCTTCTGCAGGCTCCCTTCAAAATGAAGCATATGGCTTTTCTCAGTGTTATACTGGTGCCATTGAACTGTATGTATATGTTGCTTTGCTTTTCTTCCCCTGGTAACTGGTGTATAGTTCAAGGCCAGTATGCATACAGGGACCTTCTCTCTAAGGGCTGCCCAGTATTCTACATTGTTGCAATGACCTACATTTTATCTAACCAACCCCCAATGATGGTCATTTGGGTTGTTTGTTCTCTTAATACAACAACAAAGACTCCTTAGTAAAGATCTTTGCATGTATATCTTGGTACCATTTGGGGGAATATCAGTATGACACACTGCCGAAGGTGGAGTTGCCAGGTCAAAGGATGGTCACATTAAAACTGTTGGGTCTAACCTTATCCTGTGAGATGTTTTAAGATTCCCAGTGGATTCCTGAAACCAGAGAGTACCAAACCCTTTATATACTTCATTTCTTCCAATATATACGTGTATGATAAAGCTTAATTTATTCATTAATACAGTAAGAGATTAACAGTAAAGACTAATGAAAAGGAACAATGATAACAATACACTATAATAAATTTTATTTAAAATTTATGAATTACTTACTTTTGGACTTTTCCATTTAATATTTTCAGACCACCATGAAACCTAAAAAAGCAAAACTACAGATAGGGGCAGGGAATGATGTTATAATTCGGATTGGAACATCTTCCATTATGTTTAAGACTTGGTCCAGTTTGGTGCTACTGGAAGGCTGTGAAAACTTTTAAGATGTGGGTTCTAATGGGATGTCTTCAGATCATTGGGAGTTTTCCCTTGAAGGGGTTAGTGGGATCCCAGACCCTTCCTTTTCTTCTCTTTCACTCCCTTATCATTCGTGATCATTTGCTCTACTCTGCAATCCTGCCATAATGTCCCACCATGTGTCCAAAGCAATGGGGTCAATAGATCATGGACTGAAACTTCTAAAACCACGAGCCAAAATAAATCTTTTCTCTTTATTAATTGATTACCTCAGGCATTTGTTAAAGGAATGGAAAGCTGACTAACAGGGCGCTGGAGGTGGGGGGTGGGGGCAGGACGGCCACGCAGACTACCGTGTGGCCAAACTGACCTTAAAAAAAGGCGAGACTAGGGGGGCTGGGGTTGTAGCTCAGTGGTAGAGCACCTGCCTTGCATGCATGAGGCACTGGGTTCAATTCTTAGCACCACATAAATAAATAAAATAAAGGTATTATGTCCACCTACAACTAAAAACAAACAAAAAATTAGAAAAAAAAAAAGGTGAGACTCAGATGGGCACAGTGAGTGGCACATGCTCATGTTCACAGCTAGTAGGCAGGTTGAAGCAGGAGGATAGCAACTTCCAGGCTAGCCTGGGCAACTTAGCAAGACCCTGTCTCAAAATAAAACATAAAAAGGGCTGGGATGTGGTAGAGTGCCCCTGGGTTCAATCCCAGCATGTGGGTGTGTCTCTATCAGTCTTCAAGTGTCTGAGTATGTTCCTACGCCTGGCCAACATGAACCTGCCAAGCCTTGATTTTACATATATATAATCTTTGTTCTTGTAGTTTCTGATCTTTTTGCTTCTTTAATTTCCCTTCCCTAGTTACAAGTGACAGTTTTTAAATCTCTTTAAAAAGCATTTGTATTTCTTCTGTCTGTTGCTTATTTCTTTTTGCCAATCTTTCTGCTTTTTCTTATTGCTTTGTAAGAGCTTTTGACAGTTTATTTCATCAAGCAATTCTCCCCAGACTGTAGAATTTGTTTTATAACCTTACTTTCTGTTTGCCATAAAGAAGCAGTTTTGTGCTGTTCTTTGAGAAACAAATACTGACTGCTAAAGAAACAGGGAACAAGAAAACACATTAGCTACAAAGTGTAACAAAGTGTTACAGCCCTTACCATTTTGGTAAACCGTCCCTGAAGCAAAGGAGCTTCAAATCCCAGATCTAGCACTTTCTAGTTGTCTGATTGTAGGCAAATTTCTTAGCCTCTCAGAGATCTGGTCTTCTATTCTGTAAAGTGAGAAACACAATTTGCTGTATAGGAACTTGGGGATATAAATAATTCTGGTTTAGACTGAAGGCTTTCCCTTGACCTTCCCGCAGAACTCATAAATCAAATCAAACAACTGCTTTCTTTTACAAAATGTGTTAGGCCCCGGGCGCGGTGGCACACGCCTGTAACACCTGCAACTCGGGAGGTTTAGGAAGGAGGACGGCAAATTCGAGGCCAGCCTCAGCAATTTAGTGAGACCCTGTCTCAAAAAATAAAAAGGGCTGGGGATGCCTCAGTGGCAAAGGGTCCCTGGGCTCAATCCCCAGAACAACAACAACAACAAAAAAGTACCGGTGTGGTGGCGCACACCTGTAATTCCATCTACTAGGGCAAAGCAGGAGGATCCCAAGTTCAAGACTTGCTTGACAATTCAGAGAAACCCTCTCAACGGAACAAAACAGGGATGAGGGGGCGGTTGAATAGCCCAGTAGTAAAACACTCCTGGGTTCAATCTCTAGTACAGGGTAAACAAAAACAAAACAAAAAACCTGTATCAATCCCTAACTACGTAGGGGTTGGTAGCGTGGCGGAGGCAGAAATGAAGAATTACTTGCCAAGTAAGGCGCACTAGATAGTTAACTCGTGAAAATGCTCTGCATATGCAGTAACCAATTTTATGGAACAACTGAGCTCAAGGAGCCCAGTTTTTGCAGTCTGAGCCTAACGCCTCACCACCGAGCCACCTCAGCGCGCCTCCCACAGGAAGCCCTCTGGCTACTTTTACTACCAGGTCTGACTCCTGCTCAGCCTGGTTAGACCAGCCGTTAGCAGCACGGGTCGAGAGCGCCGCGGAACGAAGTAGCCAAGCTTCTAGTGTTCCCGGCGCTGTCAATTAAAAGCCCGTCTCTCTCCGCCCCGCCTCCCCGCGATGCCTTTCGGGAGTTGTAGTCTAACACTCCTCAAAATGCTCCTGCGGGTGCAAGGATGGGACTCTAATTCCCAGAATGCCTCGCGGCAGGCAAGTGCAGCGCATACTCTCATCCTTCCACTCTTCCATTCCATTCCATCCCCGCTCTCCTCTCTCGTCTGAATACTTCATTCTGGGCTCCTGTCTGTGAAGTTTTTAGCTCGCGCATCTTTTCCTCGCATTTTTCACCATCCCTTCCTCTGTCTCTGGAAGCTAATGAGAGATATTGGCTCCGATTAAGCAACCGTTCCAAGACCCGGGGTGCGCGAGGGGGATCGACATAGTGGTGAAGGGGCCCAGGAAGGCCAGGGTATGAAGAGAGTTGAGTGGGAGGCGAGAAGTTAGGAGATTGGACGGTGGGGGACCCAGTGAGGGGGTGAAGTAGACTTGGGGAAGGAAGGGGATAGAGGGTGATTTAGATTTGGGAAGCATGGAGGGAAGAGGCAGTTTATTGTCATATGGGGAGGACTGACAGAGTTGGAGCTTGTAGACTGAACTGTCTAGGAGGAGAGGAAGAGAAGTGGGGATAGTACTGGGCTTACACAAATCTCTTTGTCACTGCTTAAAGATGAGACAAGTCATTCAAATACAAAATGATTTCTCACATATACAACAATTTTGAGAAGGCAATTGGGACGAGACGGGTTTAGGGCAGAACTGGGATGAGGAGGCAGGAAAGGAGGGGAGGTTGGAGGTTGGTGAAGTTTGGGAGAAATAAGAGATAAGTGATGTGGGAGAGGAAACCTCAGAAAAGACGGGGTTATGGGCTGATGGATCTGGAACCAGAGAAAGATTAGGGGTGACGCTGACATGGATCATGTTGGATGTGTGTCTAACATTTGCATCTCTCAGGTGATGGAGAGCACCCCTGCAAGGGGTGGACTGAACCGAGTGCATCTACAATGCAGGAATCTACAGGAATTCTTAGGGGGCTTGAGCCCTGGGGTATTGGACCGATTGTATGGGCACCCTGCCACTTGTCTGGCTGTCTTTAGGTGAGGAACCTTCTTTGTGTCAGGGATCATGGTGGGGAAATGTAGGGCTTGAAGACTGGAATCAATAATCATGGGTAGAAGCTTAGTGGCCTTGTGAGGGCAGGGGGTGTTGGAGATTACTCCCAAATGTGGAAGGCCAAAACAGATGGGGCTTGTTTGGGCAGTAGGACTGGTAAAGATGTGGGGGTGAGATGTTTGAGAGACAGTTAAGGGCAGAAATTGAGTTATGAGACAGCTTCTGATACTAATATTTGACCTCTACAGGGAGCTCCCATCTTTAGCTAAAAACTGGGTGATGCGGATGCTCTTTCTGGAGCAGCCTTTACCGCAAGCTGCTGTCGCCCTATGGGTGAAGAAGGAATTCAGCAAGTGAGTCTTTACTGCATTCTCAGCTAAACACAAATTTTCAACTTCTAGATTTCTCAAGCTGCTGTTCTTTGGAACACTTTCAGGAAGTTTTATATATGTACACACACACACACACACACACACATACATGCATACATATACAAATATATATATATACACACATACATACACACACAGGTATATGTGTGTATATGTATATATGTATGTGTGTGTGTATGTATGTATATGTATATATATGCATATATGCATATATATGTGTGTGTATATATATGCATATATATATATAGGAGAACTATATATATATAATATATATATATATATATTATATATATATAGGGCATTGAGGATTGAACCCAGGACCTTGAGATGAACACTAAGCATGTGCTTTATCACTGAGCTACACCCCCACCCATTAATATATTAATGGGTGTATTGCAAAACTTGTAATTAAATAAACTTTGGAAACTGCATACCATTTTCCCTCTTGGAGAGTTGTGAGGTCAATAATGGGACTCTTGTAGATTGCTAGGCATTTCAGTGAAGACATTTGTCCTAAGAAGACACAATTTCACTGCATGGAACTGTTTCAAGGATTGCCAGTTCAGAAAAGGAAGAAATGGAGACCTTTGTGGCTCTTCTTTTTGCTCTCCAGACACCCTACTTACCTCTTTGCTTCTGTTCCAGGGCTCAAGAGGAAAGTACAGGGCTGCTGAGTGGCCTCCGCATCTGGCACACCCAGCTGCTCCCTGGTGGTCTTCAAGGCTTTATCCTCAACCCCATCTTTCGCCAGAACCTCCGCATTGCCCTTCTGGGTGGGTATGTTACTTCCTTTTCTTCTAAGCTAGGCTAAGGGAACTGCTAATTGTATGCTGGAGGAGAGCTTCTGAGGAGCCTCCTCAGACCCCTGGGACCTTTGGAGCTCCTTGAGGAATAAGTTGGACCAGATATGGATGTAGGATGTAGGAAATGTTCCCCACTCATGGCCCATGGGTTAAGGGTGGGAAGGGCTGAAGGGCAGTAGGGAAGAGAGATAGGGCTCCTTATTCTTGGCATATCTTGGCCATAGGGGGAAGGCCTGGTCTGATGACACAAGTCAACTGGGACCGGACAAGCATGCCCGTGATGTTCCCTCACTTGACAAGTATGCTGAGGAGCGATGGGAGGTGAGGACATGGGCCTCTAAGTGTATTTCTGCTGTGCTTCTACTTTTTGCAGTCCTTGGATACTTTGGTCTCTCTGTTCTCTTCCATTTCTAGGTGGTCTTACACTTCATGGTGGGCTCTCCCAGTGCAGCTGTCAGCCAGGATTTGGCTCAGCTCCTCAGCCAGGCTGGGCTCATGAAGAGGTGAGGAAGCTTGAGGCACAGCAGCTCCTTGCTTTGCCATCTCCTTGGGGCCCTGATAAACTGGGTGTCCAGGGTGAGTTAGGATTGGAGGGAGTTGATTGAGTAGAGTGCATCCAGAGATATCCAGAAGAAGTGTGAGAGGACATGTGGAGATGGTATTCTTTCTATGTATCTCTCTGTCATTATCCCTCTCTGTGTCTAGTGCTGAACCTGGAGAGCCGCCCTGCATTACCTCTGCTGGCTTCCAGTTCCTCTTGCTGGACACACCTGCCCAACTGTGGTACTTTATGTTGCAGTATCTGCAGACAGCCCAGGTGAGGAGGCCAGGGCCCTTTGCCAGCATGCTTTGCTCTTCCCAGGTCTCACTGCGAGATGACCACCCACAGACTATTCTCTACTCTCTCTTCCCTTTCTCCTTCATTTTTCCCCTCCCATTTCTCATTTGTCTCTGACCCTTTCTCCCCAGAGCCGGGGTATGGATCTAGTGGAGATTCTCTCTTTCCTTTTCCAGCTCAGCTTCTCTACTCTGGGCAAGGTAAGTAGGGGGCTAGAGGACAAGGAGATGGGAAGGGGAAATCAGGTTGGGGCAGTAGAGTAAGAAAATAAGAATGAACATGGAATGACCAGAGAAGGGGAAGGAGGGAATGAGTGTATGGGGCTGGGGGAGGGAGGAAGGGATGTTTTGGTCTCCAGCTGGCTACCTTTCTCCCAGGATTACTCTGTGGAGGGTATGAGTGATTCTCTGTTGAATTTCCTGCAACATCTTCGAGAGTTTGGGCTTGTTTTCCAGAGGAAGGTATGGACATCCAGATACATGGCTTCTAGGGAAGTTGGGTCTTGGCACTAGCAGGAAGCAGTTGTCATGATTGAGTACTTGGGTCACTTGGGGGAGGAAATTGAAGGTTGAGATTCTGTGCACTGGGAAGGATCTGATGTCCCAGGCAGGAAAATGACAACTGAGAGGCAGCCTTTGTCTTTCCCTTCTGTTCTTCCCAGAGGAAATCTCGACGTTACTATCCCACACGCCTGGCCATCAATCTCTCATCAGGTGTCTCTGGGGCTGGGGGCACTGTACATCAGCCAGGCTTCATTGTTGTGGAAACCAACTACCGGCTGTATGCCTATACAGGTGAGGCTGGACAGAGGGCCTCTGGGAGAGCAGACTGGATGTGGGAGTGGGGAGGGGAAAGCAGGAGGGGATGCAATTTACAGCTTACATTTACTGGTGGTTTACAGAGCTCTCTGACATTTCTCCTCATGTTTGAGGGAAGGGATCAAGGGAGCCTGCATATGGGGGTAGCTTCCTCATCTACTTTTCCTATCCCTGGGTCAGAGTCGGAGCTGCAGATTGCCCTCATTGCCCTCTTCTCTGAGATGCTCTACCGCTTCCCCAACATGGTGGTGGCACAGGTGACCCGGGAGAGTGTGCAGCAGGCCATTGCCAGTGGCATCACAGCCCAGCAGGTATCCCCACCTGGGGGAGACAGAGGTGGGAAGATGGACTGTGTGTGGGCCTTAGGGTACAGAGTGGTCCATTATGGAAGGCTAGCCTCAAGTCTGTCACAGTAGTGGTGATGAGTTGTCTATGTCTGAGCACCAGGCATGTGAGAAGAAATCAAGGCCTTTGTTGTGTGAATAGGCAGACATTGAGGGGGAAATACATGGAGGGAGAAGGTATAGCTCTGGATTTGTGCTTTAGCACTACCATTTCTAGCTGTGTAAACTGATCATAGTTGTCTTACTGAGTCTCAGTCTCCTCAGATGATAAGTGATAGTTCTCAGCTCAGGGTTGTTGGGAGGATTCAGTGGAAGACTAGAGGTAAAAATTTTAATTTGGAGCCTGTTGAGCAGTAAGTACTCAAAATATAGTAGCTACTGCTATTTTAAAGAAAGAAAAAACAAGACTATGGAAAGAGCAAATGTGCCAGAAAAGGAATAGCAGACATGACTAGTGGGAGCAGCAACTTGGGATAACAGCTGAACTGGGGTGGGTTGAGTTGACAATAGGGACATGGGTATGAGTTTTTAAACTGTTCAGAGACAAGTGATAGCTCTGATGACTTTTCTGCCTTCTTGCTTGAGCCCTCCTCTCATTTTTGTCTGTTTTCTAGATAATCCATTTCCTAAGGACAAGGGCCCACCCAGTGATGCTCAAACAGGTATGGACAGGTACCAAGATGCCAGGGGCTGGCACCTGGCAGATGATGGAAAAGAAATGGGCATCCAAATTTGGGGGATGAGAGGAGGGCTGGGGTTGTTTGGGGCAGTATTTTTTAATGCCTACAACCCACCCTTGCTCCTGCAGACCCCTGTGTTGCCCCCTACCATCACTGACCAGATTCGTCTGTGGGAGCTAGAAAGGGACAGACTACGGTTCACTGAGGGTGAGTGGCTTCTGGTGGCTGATTTAGGTCATTGGCTAAAGGAAGGGCAGTCTTGATGAGCAGGAGAAATTTTGTGCATTTCATTTTTTGTGCACTACACGGAGAGAAAAACTGGCAAGACACTTTTTTGGAGGGGGTGGTGGGGGTGAGTTGGTAGCAGTAAATAAGTTGACACAAATCAGTGCAGTGTAGATTTGACTAAGAGAGGGAAAGTGGGAGGTTTAATTCAGTCATTTTCCTGGGTTTCATGGACATTCATGGGTTTTCTTATTGTTTAATACCAACTTTCTGAATATGGCTGGATGACTCTAGAGTTAAGACCCTGAGCAGACAAGAATAGACAGTAGTTTTTAAAAACCGCCGTGGGCAAGCACAGACGTAGCCCTAAGACTCCTACAAAGGGGCTAAAGAGAGCCTCATTCTCTCTCCCTCTTCTCGCCCTCCTGCTCTGCCAACACCAGGTGTCCTGTATAACCAGTTCCTGTCGCAAGTGGACTTTGAGCTGCTGCTGGCCCACGCAAGGGAGCTAGGCGTGCTTGTGTTCGAGAACTCGGCTAAACGACTTATGGTGGTGACTCCCGCTGGGCACAGTGACGTGAAACGCTTTTGGAAGCGGCAGAAGCACAGCTCCTGAAAGAGCCTAATCCCTACCGGACCTGGGCGGGCTGGACCGGGCAGGGCGGGAATGCCGGCCGTGTGACGGCGGGCGCGGCCTCACAACTCAGGTGTTTTTTATTTACACGTCAGGACTTCTCTTGTTTAATAAAATTGTGGAAATGAGCTCTGCGGCTCCGGGCGCCTCCTCGTGGCTTCCCCTGCCGCACCGTACCGATTCCTCGGCTTCAGCAGCCATGAAGCCTTGCAGGTGGCGGGAGAGCAGCTTCCGCGCATGCGCCGCCCGGGGCCCCGCCTCCCAGTGCGCGGGGGTTGCCGGCCACGTTCCGGGGTCGGTACGCCGGCGCCTGTCAGCCGCGGGGCGCCCTGGGATAGCGGCGGGGCGGCGGGGGTGAGCGCATGCTTGGCGTGGGGGCAGCCGGTGGGAGGGGCAGTGGGGCCTGGCCCACGCGATGGGACTAGCGGAAGGATCCGTCCGCGCGGGCTGGGGGCTCTATGGGAGGCGCCAGGGCAGGCTGTGATCTTAGTGACTGTGGCGGGGCTTCTCCCCAGTTCCTGGGCGCGTTGATGCTCATCACCTCCCCAAATTACTGAAACCTCTCCGTTCCTTGTGTCGGCGGTCGTGTCGCAGTTGCATAGGTGGAGGGGCAGAGACTCTCCGACCCTGCTCCAGAAGCGCCCTGGTCTCCATGACTGTAGGGCCCTGTACCTGTCCACACCATGCACCCTGGCGCTCAAGGAGACAGAGTTGTGAGGAAGGAGATAGGATAAGAGAGCACCGCTAGTAGGAGGCAGGAAATAAAGGGAATGACTGGTGGGTGTGACCCTCTGTCATCCCCGAATCTTCCTAATGTGCTCTTTGTCTATCCAAAACAGATCTTGACCTCTTCCCAAACACTCCTCATGCCTCATTTGCCTCTGGCCTCTTTTCGACCACCACTATGGGGCCTGAGGCCCTCACGGGGCCTCCCTAGGCCCCACTCCCTTTCTACACAGTCAGAGCCCCATGGATCTTCCATTTCCCGGAGGAACCGTGAAGCCAAACAGAAACGCCTGCGGGAGAAGCAGGCAGCGCTGGAGGCTGGACTAGCTGGGAAGAGCAAGGTTAGGGGTCAATCTGTCCTTGGGTCTGAAACTTGGAAGGGGACTAGAGGAGACCGACTGGGATCCAGATGGCTGAGGTATACTGAGATTCAAACCTTCCTTTCTGTTCCATCCCCCCAGTCATCTGCAGAATCCACTAAAGCATGGAGTCCTAAGGAGATACTATTGTATGAAATCCCTACAGAACCTGGTGAAAAGAAAGGTAACCAGGGAATCTGAAGGTCATCTCTCATATTTTTGTTGCCCATTTGGTCTGCTGAAATGCAGCCTGAAAGAAAGTTCAATAGTTAGTGGACTCTCTTTTGCTTGTCTGCTTCCGCAGATGTCTCTGGGCCACTACCTCCTGCTTACAGCCCCCGGTATGTTGAGGCTGCCTGGTACCCGTGGTGGGTGCGAGAGGGCTTCTTCAAACCCGAATATCAGGTTGGTGTCCTGAAGAGAGGGTTACTAAATGGTTCTCAGGACAGAGTGGCCTTTGAGGTTGATGGGCACAGTAACCTCAGAGTTGAGCTCATATTGCATAGCTTGTCTGTTTTTGGCCCCTCATTTTCCTGTTATTTGCTGAAAGTTCTTTCTGCATTGGAGGCACCAGAGGGTGCTATTCCCTCAGGTAATACCCAGTCCTTTCTGACTTTCTTCATTCCTTCTAGGCACAACTGCCCCAGGCTACAGGGGAGACCTTTTCCATGTGTATCCCACCTCCCAATGTCACTGGTTCCCTGCACATCGGCCATGCACTCACAGTGGCCATACAGGACACCCTCGTGCGCTGGTGAGGGGAATGGGGACTGCAGTGAGGGGAATGGGGACTGCAGTTCTCAGATGGGAAATAAAAGTGCAGGAATGAGGGAAGATAGCCATTTGAACCCAGGGTCTCATGTGAGGGTGTTTCTGTTTCAGGCACCGGATGCGTGGGGATCAGGTGCTGTGGGTTCCTGGCTCCGATCATGCAGGAATTGCTACACAAGTAGGTCTTTGTCTCATTTTCCTCTTCTTAGGTGAGTGGTATCTTCCCTCAAAGCAATCTGATTTGTTATGCATTTGCCCTAAACCTACTGCAGGCTGTGGTGGAGAAACAACTGTGGAAGGAGCAGGGAGTGAGGAGACATGAGCTGAGCAGAGAAGACTTCCTTAGGGCGGTGTGGCAGTGGAAGGAGGCGTGAGTGTGATGAGCTGGGCTGCAGGGACCACCTACTGTTGGCAGGTTGAGTCCTGGCTTTCCACTACTGTTTCTTCTAGCTTGTAGCCCTCAGTTCTTCCCAGCACAGTTCTCACTTCTGAGAGATGGGAACTCTGAAACCCCTTAGTATTGGTTGGAGTCTCTAAGCTTTGTATGTGTTTATATATACATCAGAATGTACGTGTTTGAGCTGGGCACAGTGATGCATGCCTTTAATCCCAGTGACTCAGGAGGCTGAGGCAGGGGAATTTCAAGTTTGAGTCCAGCCTCAGCAGCTTAGCAAGACCCTTAGTAACTTAGTGAGACCCATTCCCAAAAAAAAGGTGGGGGATGTGGCTCAGTGGAAAAGTGTCTCCAGGTTCAATCCCCAGTACAAAAAAAAAAAAAAAAAAAAGATGTATTTGTTTGTGTGTATATTTGTATAGCTGTTTGTGTATGTATATATATTTTCTGTCTACTTATTTCACTTTCTCACTTTACCTTGCTTAGATTTCATCACCTCTCCTACTTGCTCATTCCCACCTTCCAGTTCCATAAAATTACCCTCATTCTTCCAGGTCTTTTATCACAGGTGTTTTGTCACATGCAGGAATTGCTACACAAGTAGATCTTTTCCATAGATTGGCTTCCTCTCCTCTGTTATGCTTCTTTTAATGTCGTAGAAAGCCCTCCACTGGGTTTGTGGGTCTGTTTCCATCAGCTTCTAGAGGTTAGATGATCCATGTGATCTGCACTTTTATTTTCCTTCAACACCTGGTGTTGCTGGGGGCAGCACTGGGCCTGGCACCTGGAAGGCACTTGGGATGTGTCTGCCGACAGATATTTCTCTGGGTGCAGGAAAGGAGGAGAGATTTGTGAGCAGCTGCGTGCTTTGGGTGCCTCCCTGGATTGGGATCGAGAGTGTTTTACCATGGATGCTGTGAGTGTCCCACACCGTGGTCCCTGTGGGTGTTGGAAGGGAGTGTGTTTAAAAATCTGTGTTGAAGGGGGTTTGTTGGGTGTATTGGGAAAGGGAAGTGGAACTGACCAGGTCCCTGAAGGGAGGCATTCTGAGAAGGGGCTGCTGGATGTGGACACTCAGGTCATTCTAGGGCTCCTCAATGGCTGTGATGGAAGCTTTTGTGCGACTCTACAATGCAGGATTGGTGTACCGGAACCGTCAACTTGTCAATTGGTCATGTGCTTTAAGATCAGCTATCTCGGATATAGAGGTGAGGCAGGAGAAGAGAAACAGGTTTGTGAGAGCTCTGAGGCAGGGTAGTTAAGTAGTTAAGAGCTCAAACTCTAGAGCTAGACTGCCTGGATTCACATCTGCTACAATCAGCTAGGTGACTTTTGGCATGCTATTTAGCTTTTTTCAGTCTCTACTTCCTTAACCTGTAAATCAGAGAGATGGAATGCCTGCCTTGTGGGGCTGTTGTAAAGTTTAGATGATAATTTGTGCTTAAGTGTTCAGTGAATATTTATTGTAACTGACTACACAAAATTTGGGTGAGAGGGGCCAGAGATGTGGCTCAGTGGTAGAGCACTTGCCTGGCATATGTGAGGCCCTGGGTTTGATCCTCAGCACTGCATATATGTATAAAAGATCCATTGACAACTTAAAAAATATTTTAAAAAAACAAACACAAAAAATTTGGGTGAGGGGGAATGGAGGTGGCTCCTGAGTCCTCTGAATGGGATTTAGATGGATTACAGAGAGGTTGGGGCACACAGATCAGTGGTGATAGGAACTCTGGATGAGCTTTACAGAGAGGCTGCTTTCTGACTTTTCCAGGTGGAGAGCCGGCCTCTGTCAGGCTGCACGGAGCTCCAACTGCCTGGCTGCCCCACTCCTGTCTCTTTTGGTCTCCTTTTTTCTGTTGCCTTCCCTGTGGATGGAGAAGCTGGTGAGTGTGCTCCTCCGAAGTGTTGCCCACTTACCTGTTTCCTCTGTTTTCTCCAGCTCATATTGGGCTGCTTGGTGCCCTAGTAGGGTTTGCACGTTTGTGGGCACTTACCTGGGGGATTAAGAAAAGCATATGTTGGGGCTGGAGGTGTAACTCAGTGGTAGAACGCTTGCCTAGCACATGTGAGGCACTGGTTTTGATTCTCAGCACCATATAAAAATAAATAAATAAATAAATAAATAAATAAATAAATAAAATAAAGGTATTGTGTTTATCTTTAACTAAAAAAAAAATTAAAAAAAAACATTAAAAAAGAAAAGAAAAGCATATGTGGTCTTGCCTTTTGGGAATTTAGTATAATTCTACAGGAGTCTGCTACCCAGAGAGAGACAAAAGATCAGTTGTAAAATGTAGTTTGTACAGTAAGTGTTCCAAGTAATTTAGAGAAGGCGGAGATGAGCAGAATAATATGAGAAAGTGTTTTGCAGGAGGGTCTGGTGCTAACGATGAAGACACAGCATTTGCAATTAGGATCTGAGACTCCCCTGTATCCTCTGGGCACCCAGCAGGATTCTGGTTGCATTTATTAATGCTATCCCCACATCTTCTGTGCTAGTTCTTGAGGATTCCTTTGTACCAACACCCCTTCAGGCCTCTGGTCATGTGCTTACAGGAAACCTGGGCCCATGTAGACATGCCTTCTAATTTTCTGTTACTCCTAGGGGTGTGTTCACCTTGCCTGCTTCTTTCTCTTGCCAATTCCAGTTCTCCTGGCTTTAGTTGTGTTGGGAGTGAGGGTGAAGGTAATGACCAATTGTAAGTGCTTGAATGTTTGTCCTCAGACGCTGAGGTCATAGTTGGAACCACGAGGCCAGAGACTTTGCCTGGAGATGTGGCTGTGGCCATTCACCCGGAGGACTCCAGATACACAGTAATTAATACAAAGTGTACTGCCTGTACAATAGCCCTCCTGCCACTGTGGTTCACCCTTACTTTGTCTTAAGATGCTGGCTCCAACTGTCCTCTTCCTACTTCTGTTTCTGTAACTTTTTCTCTTGTCCCAGCGCTGCAATAGCTTTGACCCTGCTTCTTTCTCTTCTTACACTATGCTTTTTTTAAGCTCAGTGTTGATCAACAGTGGCCCCTGGACCAAATCTAGCTTCTGCCTATTTTTGCCTGGGGATTGAACCCAGGGGCACTTCACCACTGAGTGCCACCACCCCAGTCCTTTTTATTTTTTATTTTGAGATAGGGTCTCACTAAGTTGCTAAGGGTCTTGTTAAATTGTCAAGATAGGCCTTGAATTTGTGATCCTCCTGCCTTGGCCTCCCAGGTCACTGGGATTATAGGCGTGTGGCACTGCACCCAGATAGCTGCCTGTGTTTGTATGAACAACATTCATTTGTTCATGTATTATTTATGGCCACTGTGATTGATATATATATACACACACACACACACACACACACACACACATATGTATATGTATAAATATAAAAAATTTGATTTTGTCACAGTGGAAGTGGCAGCAGCCTGGAGTAATTGTTTTAGAGACTAATTTTTTTCTCCCCTCTTTCCACCTTTTTAAATTGATACTCAGAGACTAAATTTGCCTCTTGGCTCCAAAGCCTAAAATATTTACTATCTGGCTCCTGAAAGAAAAGTTGACTGACCTTGCTCTAGTTCTTTACCTTCTGGTTTCCACCCTCTTGTTCCCAAGTTTTTTATGCCCAGACTTCTCCACCCCATAACATGTGCCTATCCCTGTCTGTGATTCCCTATCTTTATCCCTTCCCTTCAGCATCTCCATGGACGACAGCTTCGCCATCCCTTGACAGGACAGCTTCTCCCCCTCATCACAGATAGTGCTGTTCAGCCACATATGGGCACAGGTGAGCAGAGGCCAGGGGTTGGGAGGGAGGTTCCCTGTGGGAGAGGGAGGGAACCAGGAGGAGAAAGAAAGTGGAAGAGTGAAATCTGAATGGGTAGTGGGGAAGGAACTGGAGGTAGACAGAAGAGGGGAGGCATTAGGAGGTGTGGGTGATGATACATCCAGAAACCAAAGGCCCAGGTCAGGGTCAATGCTCACTACAGTTGTGTTCCCCCAGGGGCAGTGAAGGTGACTCCAGCTCATAGTCCTGCTGATGCTGAGATGGGGACCCGACATGGCTTGAGCCCATTGAGTGTCATTGGGGAGGATGGGACCATGACTTCCCTTTGTGGGGACTGGCTGCAGGTAGGACCAATCTTGGTATTATCCCATCCTCTGGGGGTACTCTCTGCCCTGCCTTCCTTTCCCCTT
>JAJEJO010043603.1:0-57437 GCA_020662805.1 Glaucomys volans | reverse complement strand
ATGTGTAGAAGTCTTTAAAAAATAATGGGTATAAACATACAAAGCACAACAACCTGAGTACACCCAGGGTGACACGCAGCTGTGTTTTGTCTCCATTTTTCGATTTTCAAATTGATATTCTGGATGCACTGGAAAATTTTGTTGGTTAGGAGCCTACTTCTCTGCAGAGAGTATTCAGTGCACCCCAGAATGCTTAGACTTCATGAACATTAGTGTCGATTATATTTCATAGACCATTCCCTTCTGAAAGGCAACAATGATTCCAATACACGCTCAACTGGAGTTTCAAAACCGAAAATGGTTAAATATACATTTTAGTCCTCCTGAGCTTCTTCATATTGTAGAACTTGCTGATGCAATGCATTTGCCAGAATCTTAATGAAATGTTACAACCTCTGCCTTCCTGTGTTGTCTCATCTTTAGGAATACTGACTCTTAAGAGATATAGGTCTTTGGGGAAGCACTTTTTCTTATCACCAGAGTTGCATGCTGAATACATTCCTTAGAATTGTCTGATACTTATTCAAACATTTTCTGTTCACTTGTTTGATAGTGGAGGAAAGCTTGAGATACTGTAGGGTTGGCAGCATCTGAAGGGGCTCCTTAAAGTAGATGACTGCATGTTCTGCAGGCCTGACTATGTGGTATGCTTTGCAGGAAAACCACAACAAGGCAGATCCAAATAATATTGATTAAATCCTCTAGGTGGCTTTGGAGAATAATTGAGGCAGAAACCTTTGTTTTAGGTCAAATCCCAATGTCTAGGGAGTCATGGGAAGAAAAAGATTTATCCCTTTCCTTTTAAGGAAAAAGAGAGTTGCAGCCTCTAAAGGAGCAGGCAATAATCTGAGGGTACCATGGATGTGTTTGTCAGTAGGAGCTATAGGACTCTGTTGGAAATATTATACACTCTGACCTTTTGGACAGATGTAAATTGAGGGAAATTTTCATTCCTGAACACCAAGCCCTTACCATTGAGAACTGATCACATCTGTGTCTTCTTTTTATTCTTTCTGACCTTTTCCTTGTGTAAATTCTAAGTGGCTGAGCAGAATCCATACCCCAGGGGAGGTGCTAGACCTTGATTTTCACCTCAGGTAAGTGTGTGCTTGAAAAAGTTGGCTTCCTGGGAAAAAGTCTGTTTAACTCTTTAGGGAATGTCATAGCATGTTGGCAAGGTACAGTGTGTAAATATGTATAGGGAATGGAAAGAGGTGATTTCTCAGAGGATCTGTAAATATTTGAATAACATTTGCTCTGAAAAACAAACATCCACATTCAGTTTTCAACTATCCAGTAATTAAGTTTGCAAGAATTCCTGCCAACATTCTTTGCAGTGAGGCTATTTGCAGAAAGTCCTATCCATTGACCTGTCAATCCTTCATTTCTCCAAGAAAATGTGGCTACCCTGGTTTGTACCACACTCAGGAATAGATTAATTTGCTTCCCAGTCCTTCTGGGACATGAGAAAAAGAGAGAGGAGAGCTATAATATGGAGAGTGGTAGGAGCTGTCATGGGGGAGCTTGTTTTGGAATGGCAAGGAAATTTCTGTGTCATAGAGATTACAGAGTTTTTCTCATTATAGGGCTTGTTGCTGGACCTTAGGCAGAAATGTTTTCCATAAATTGTTTGGCTGTCATCCAAGCTGTGCTGCACATACCACCTGCGGTTACAGAACTGCTATATGACAGCACAATGGCTTCAGGGTTGCCATGGCAATCAAATGTCTTCAGAATCTAGATACTGTAGAGGAACCTTCAAGAAAATCTCGTGGGCTGGGGTTGTGTCTCTGTGATACAGCACTTGCCTAGTATGTGTGGGGCACTGGATTTGATTCTCAGCACCACATATAAATAGTCAAATAAAGGTCCATCAGCAACTTAAAAATAATAATTGAAAAGATATAAAATAGAAAGTAAAACTCATACCCGGTTCACCTGGGAAGAGGATAGATGAAGCAGGGGTGTCCCAGGGGTCTCCTTTTGGCCACATATTTGATCCTACCTCTTGACACAGGAGAAGAGGAATTTGGGTGTGTAGTGGTATATCCACTTGAGCTTTGGGCATACCTCTTCATCCAAGCTAAGGGACCCTGCTGAAACCTGACAGTTTGCCATATCATCCATGTGCACAAGGGCAACATGTGCTCACTGGGGCACAGCAGGCATTATGTTTTCCTATGAATTGGGACACCCTGCAGGCAAGTGGTCCCCACCAGGAATCGTGGACTAGGGAGAGAAGCAGGGGTGACTGAGGATATATGGGTCACCAAGCCTAGCACATTACCCAGGTGCATGATCTGTTGAGGACCCTTCTGCTGGTCTGGACTCGCTCAGTAGATTTCTGATTAGGGAAGCTGGCCTAAGGCATTAGCATCCACTCTCAAGAATGGCCAATGCCATTTCAGAGAAGAGGAGCATATGGGGCAGCTTGTAGTGTTAGGTGAATTTAGAACTGGGAAGCAAAATATGAACTCTGGTGTGATGCCACTCCTTTCAATGAGTGCCCCAAGAGGAGACAGCTGGAACCTATGATTTAGGACTTCTAAATGCAAGTGAGGAGCTTCTTAGCTCCCCAATATGGAGAGGAAGGACTTCATCACAAACATTTAGAATGGATTTGAGAAAGTCGATGTCAAACTAGGAGAGACATTCTATGCTCACTCCACAGGCCAGACCCCCCACCTCTGCTGTAGTCTTACAATTAGTGTGCACTCAGAAAATGTCTTCCTATGGTTTTCCAAGGGGCCTTTAACTCACCCTCGGAAGCCCAAATTTTTACACAATGTGTCTTCACTAAAGGTGTAATTCCCTTGACCTCCTATGCCCTGTCTGAACAAAGAAATTCTGCACATTTCAAGGACAAATTATTCAGTGGCTGGATGATGCCAACTATTGTCATACATCCTGGAAAAATGAAACTTCAAATTCCTAAAATTGAGGGATGAAAAAGTGACTGATGAGTTCAAGATGTGCATTGTTACAGGACATCACAGGAAACTTGAGCATGCTTCCATTTGAAAGGGAAGAATGGTAGAAAGGTTGGAAGTTGAATATTCAAACAGGCTGGAGCAAAGGTTATAGCTTTTGCACTAAATGCAGATGGGTGTTGTAGAGAAAAACAACTTGTGTGAAGGGCCTCTTCAAGAGGTTGTCCTTGTGAGTGGTCTACCCAATCAATCCAGGATCTTTCTTCAGCTTCAAAGTGCTATGCAAATACAGTAAGGAGTAGGGGTGAAATCGTTCTGTAATCAAGGATAGCTATTGAAGACAAGTGGAAATGCTGAGAATCTAATGGCTCTCCCCCATTGCTCACTCTCCACTGAAGCTCACAATGGATATTCCATTAAGCATATGCAGATCTAGTTTTCCTGTCATATAATCTGGAATGAAAGGCCTTAAGTCTCCACAGCACATCCACCCAAGAACTTTAATTTACACAACTACAGACTTTCATATGGACCACTGAATGATATCACTGCAAACAAAAGTTCAGCACAGCATCACAAATCTAAACAAAAGCATATGTTATGATTCAACAATGAAGACCCAGTATCTGTAAAATCTTTAGTTGAAAAACAGAGAACAAAACAAAAGTATGAATGGTGTGACAGGGCTTAGGGCACAGGAAAAGAAATCCTTCAGCATTTCTACCTTCCAAGTCCTCACTTGAAGGAATTAAAGGCAACAATACCAATTCTTCCACATAATCTATGTCCCTGCTTTCATTTCTTCAATAGGATTATTTTAAGTAGGGTTTCCTGGGTCATTTCTGCCCTCATATCAGAATCAAATCATTCACATTTTCTTGATAAAATCAGAACATAATATCATTCACCCATCCCTACACAGCCTCTCTTAAGGCATCCCTCACATTGAATAAAATTCTGAAGAAACGCTTAATTTGGAAGGAACATGGCTCTTGAATGATACAGGGAAATCAGTCATTACATAGCCTCTTTGGTGAATGAATGATATCAGCAGAAGTAGCTAATGCATTCAGTGCCAATCTGAAGAACCCTTCAATAAATGATGTCTATAAACATACAAAGCACATAAAATTGAGTACACGCAGGGTGACGTGTACCTGTGTTTTGTCTACATCTTTTAGTTTTTTTGTTGATATTATGTTGTGTTGGACAATTTTGTGGCATGGAAGCCCACTTCTTTTACAGAGACAGCAATGCACCCTATAATGCTTCTCCTTCACAAATATTAGTGTTGATATTTTGTAGGTCTTTTCCTTCTGAAAGGCAAAAATGAAGTCCAAATGCTTAAATTGAGTTTCAAAACAGACAATGGTGAAGAATCCATTTTAGTCACTGGTGAGCTTTTTCATCTTGTGGAACTTGCTGATGCATTTCACTTGCCAGCATATTAATGAGACCTTTACAATCTCTGTATTCCTGAGTTGTATCATCTTTGGGAATACCAACTCATAAGAAATCTAAGTCTTTGGGGAAGCACTTTTTCTTACCACCACAGCTGCTTATTGAATACACTCTTTAGAATTGTCTTCCAATTAAATCTGAGACTTATCCAAATGTCTGCTGTTCAGTTATTTGAACAATGGTGGAAAGGATGAGATACTGGAGCCTTGGCAAGATCTGAAGAGGCTGCTTAAGGTAGATGACTGCATGTTCTACAGGTCTGAGTATGTGATATGCTTTGCAGCAAAACCACCACA
The DNA here is from genome assembly GCA_020662805.1 of Glaucomys volans. Lineage (NCBI taxonomy): Eukaryota > Metazoa > Chordata > Mammalia > Rodentia > Sciuridae > Glaucomys > Glaucomys volans. Next base: position 52,750 of record JAJEJO010043603.1, on the reverse strand, counting down.
AGGCATATCCAAATAATCTCTATCAAATTCTTTAGTTTGCTTTGGAGAATAATCCAGTCAGAAACTCTGTTTCAGTTCAAATCCCAATGCCTAGGGAGTCATAAGGAAACAAATGTTTATCCCTGTCCATTTAAGGAAAAAGAGAGTTTTAGCTCCTCAATGGGAAGGCAAGAAATCACGGAATTATGGATGTATATTGCAGAAGGAGTAGTAGAACTAGTTTGGAATATTATGTGCTCTGATCTTTGGCAAAAAAAGAAATTGAGGAAATCACTGAGACCTGAATACCAAGCCCTTACCATCCAAGAATGTTCACATTTGTATCTTTCTTTTAATTCCTCCTGGCATTTCCCTTGTGTAAATTCTAGGCCAAAAGGAAACCACAGGGGAGGTGTTGGATCTTGGTTCTCACTTCAGGTAAGTGGGTGCTTGAAAAAGTTGGTTTCCTGGGAAAACATCTGTTTCCTTATTTATGGAATGTCTCAGCACATTGGTGAGGCACAGTGTGTAAAGTGTATAGGGAATGGAAGAGGTGATTTCTCAGAGGATCTGTAAATCCATGAATAACATCTGCTCAAAGAATAATCATCCACATTCAGTTTTCCAACTTCCAGTTTTTATGTTTGCAGGAATTCCTGTCAACATTCCCTGTTGAGAATTTTTGCAGAAATTTCAAAACATTGAACTGTCAATCTTTCATTTATCCACAAAATGCTGCTACTCTGGTTTGGAATCCACTCAAGAAGAGATTAATTTTTTCCCAGTTCTCCTGGCACATGAGAGTGAGAGAGAGGAGAACACTAATATTGAGAGTTGTAGGGACTAGCATGCAGGAGCTTGGTTTAGAGGTTAAGGAATGTTTGGGCTTATGTAGGAGATTACAGTTTTTTCTCTTTCTAGGACTTGTTGGTGGACCTTGGACATCATTATTTTCCACGAATGGCTTGTTTGTCATCCTAGCCACACTGCACACACTACCTGCAATCACAGAACTGCCATATGACAGCAGAATGGCTTCAAGGTTGCAATGACAACTGTAATGTCTTCAGGTTCTGACTCCTTTGGAGGAACATTCAAGAAATCTCATGGGCTGTGGTTGTGGCTTCAAGGTAGAGCATTTTTCTAGCATGTGTGAGGCACTGGGTTCTATCCCCAGCACCTCATGTAAGTAATAAAATAAAGTTCTATCCAATCCTAAAAAAATAAAAAATATTCAAGGGAAATAAAAAAAATATTAAGGTCTATCCCACCTGTTCTGGGATGATGGGATGAGGACAGATGAAGCAAGGGTGTCCAAATGGTCTCTTATTGACCACAAATTCAATCCTAAACTCTTAACATAGGAGAGAAGGAATCAGGGAGTGTAGTGAACATAACCCCTTGGGGTTTCTGACAACCCACTTCTTCCAGGATAAGGGATCCCGCTGAAACCTGACAGGTTGCCATATCATACATGTGCACAAGGGCAAAGTGCTTACTGGGCAACAGCAGGCATTATGATTTCCTGGTAATGTAGACACCCTGCACTCAATTGTTCCCCACCAGAATTCATGCACCAAGGAGAGAAGTAGGGGTACCTGAGGACACAGGAGTCACCAAGCATACCACAGACCCATGGGTATGTCCCTTCAAGGACACTCCTGCAGGTCTGGACTGACTCAGTAGGTTTCTGAGTATGGATACTGGACCTTAGCATGCACTGTCAAGGATGGCAAATGACATTTCAGAGAAAAGGAGCATGTGAGGCAGCTTGGTGGGTTAGGTGAATTTAGAATTGGGAAAAAACACACCACTCTGATGTGAGACCACACCTTTACAAGGATGTACAAAGAAGAGGCAGCTGTAACCTGTGATTTAGAACTTCTAAGTCCAAGTGAGGAGCAGCTGAGCTCTGCAATGTAGAGAGCAGAGAGTACATAAAAAATACAGCATGGACTCAGCCAATCTGCTGGAAATCTAGGAGAGACATTCTAGGTTCACTCTACAGGACAGGCATCACCACCTCTGCTGTTGTCTCACAATTACAGTGCACTCAGTCATTGTCTTGCTATGATTTTCCAAGGGGCCCTCTAACTCACCCTTTGATGCCAAAACTTTCTGCAATATGTCTTCATTCAAGGTGTAATTCTCTTGACCTCCCTATAGCCTGTTTGAACAAAGGAACTCTGCACATTTCAATGACACATTTACCAGTGGCTTGAGGATGCCAACTACAAGCTAGTGTCACAGACCTTGGAACAGTGATCATCCAAAATCCTCAAATTGAGGGATGAAACAAGTGCCTGATGAGTTCAGGATGAGCACTTTGTTACAGGACATCACAGGAAACATGAACATGCATCCGTCTGAAAGAGAGGAATGGCAGAAAGGCTGGAAGTTGAATATTCAAACAGGGAAGAGCAAAGGGTATGTCTTGTGCACTAAATGCAGATGGGTGTTGGAGAGGAAAACAACTTGTATTAAGGGACTCTGAACGAGTTTTTCCTTGTGAGTGGGCTCCCCAAACATTTCAGGAACATCCTTCAGCTTCTAAGTGCTATGGAAATACAGTAAGAAGTGGGGACCAAATCATTTTATAATCAATATTAGTTACTGAGCACAAGTGAAATTACTGAGGACCTAACAATCCTCCAAATTTGGTAACTCTACACTGAAGCTTAGAATGGATACCTCATTAAGCATATGCAGATTTAGCTTTTCTGGCATATGATCTGGTAAGAAAGGCCTTCCTTCACTACAGCATGTGTACCCAGACACTTCAATTTACACAAATGCAGATTTTCATATTGACCAATGAATGATGTGTCTGAAAATAAAGAGGGCAGCACAACATCGCAAATCTAAACCAAAACATCTCTGTTATGATTCAACAATGAAGAGACAGAACCTGTAAAATCTTAACTTGAAAAGCAGAGAACAAAACAGAAGCATGAATGGTGCGATAGGTCTTAGGGCACAGGAAAAGGAGATCCTATAGCATTTCTCCATTCTAAGTTCTTATTTGTAGGAACTGAAGGCATCAATGCCAATCCTACCATGTAACATATGTCCCTGATTTCATTCTTCAATAAGATTATTTTAAATAGGGTTTCTTGTGTCAAACCTGCACTCATAACCAAATCAATTCATTCTCATTTCCTTGATAAAGTCTAAACATCACATCCTTCATACATCCTTACACAGCATCTCTTAAGGTATCCCTCAAAATGAACAAAAGTCTGAAAAAAATGCTTCATTTGTAATGAACATGGATCTTGAGTGATGCAAGGAAATCAGGCATGAACATAGCTTCTGTGGCTGATGAATGATAGAATTGAAGTAATTAATTGTTTCAGTGCCAAACCTTAGAAATCTTTAATAATAATGTCTACAAATACATAAAGCACAATAAACTGAGTAAACCCAGGGTGATATGCAGCTGTGTTTTGTCTACATCTTTCAGTTTTGAAGTTAGTATTTTGGTTGTGTTCAATAATTTTGTGGGGGAGTTCAATTCTGTTACAGAGAGATGTCAGTGCACCCCAGAATGCTTCTCCATCACCAAAATTATTATCGGTAATGTTAGGTAGGTCTTTCCCTTATGAAAGATAACACTGAACTCCAAATATCTGCTCAACTTGAGTTTCAAACAGAAAATGTTGAAGAGTCCATATTAGACCCTGGGAACATTTTCATCTTGTAGAACTTGCTGATGCAATACACTTGCCAACAAAGTAATGAGACAGTTGAAACCTCTGGGTTCATGAGTTGTCTCATCTTCAAGAATACCAAGATTTAAGGAACCTAGGTCTTTTGGGAAGCACTTTTTCCTATCACCACAGCTGCTTGCTGAATACTTTCTTTCATGTGGACTTGCATCTCAATCTGTGACTTATCCAAACATTTTCTGTTCAAGGGTTGATCAGTGGACTAAAGATTGAGATACTTGAGGGTTGGCATGATATGAAGAGGCTCCATAAGGTAGATTACTACATGTTCTGAAACCCTGAGTATGTGATATGCTTTGCAGGAAACCACTACAAGGCAGATCACAAAAATTTCTATCAAATTCTGGCTTTGGAGAACAGTACAGACAGAAACTCTTTTGCAGGTTAAATCCCAAAATCTAGGGAATCATGAGGAACCAAAGTTAATCCTGACATTCCTTTAAGGAAAAAGAGCAGTGTAGATCCTCAATGAGCATGCAATTATACAAAGAAATCATGGAGGAGTGTGACAGTAGGACAAGTAAGCCCTTGTAGGAAGGATTATATGTTCGGGCCTTTGGGACCAAAGAATTTGAGGGAACTGCACAACTGAGAACCAAGCCCTTACAATCCCAAACTTCTCACACTTTTCTCTTTCTTTTCATTCCTGTTGGCCTTTTTCTTGAGTAAATTTTCACCAGCTGGGTGAAATGCATAACCCAGTGGAGGTACTGGACCTTGATTTTCAACTCAGGTAAGTGGATGCTTGGAGGAGATGGTTTCCCTGGGAAAAATCTCTTTCCCTAATTAGGGAATATCTCATCACCGTGTCAAGGCACAGTTTGTAAATATGTATAGGGAATTGAAGGCGTGATGGATCACAGAATCTGTGAAACCATGAATAATATTTGCTGAGAAGAAAACTATCCACATTCAGTTTTCCAATTTCCAGTACTTGTTTGCAAGAATTCCCCACAACATTCCTTGCAGTGAGATTATTTACAGTCAGTCCTATCCACTGAACTGTCAATCCTTAATTTCTCCAAAAAATGCTGCTATCCAGGTTGTTGTCCCACTCAATATAAGACGAACTTGGTTCCCAGTTGTTCTGAGACCAGAGAGCAAAAGAGAGGAAACCTCTAATATTCAGAGAGGAAGGGTTTAGCATGTGTGAGATTGGTTTTTAAGTGCATGGCATTTTCTGGCTGTTGTTGGATAATGCACTTTTTTTCTCTTTCAAAGGCTTGTTGTTGGACATTGGGCAACATGGATTTACATGAATGGCTTGACTGTCATCCTAGCTTGCTGGACATAAGTCCTGCAGTCACAGAAAGGCCATATGATAACACAATGGCATCAGGATTGGCATGGTCACCAGAATATCTTCAGGTGCTTGCTACTGCAGAGGAACCTTCAATTAAAGTTCCTGCCCAGCTGTTCTGGGACATGGGAAAAAAGAATCAGGCGAATGTCAATGTCTTTTGTTAGCAAGAAATGTAATCCTAACCTCAACACAGAAGAAGAAGTATCAGGGTGTAGTGGGTATGTCCCCTTGGGCTTAGTGACATCCCACTTCATCCAAGATAAGGGAACCTGTTGAAATCTGACCAGATGCCATACCATGCATGTCCATAGGGAGCAATGTGCTCAGTGGGGTGAAGCAGGTATTATAATTTCTGGGGAATGTGAACCCCCTTTAGGCAATTGGTCTCCACCAGCAGTTGAGGATCAGGAAATGATGCTGGGTTGCCCCAGGACAGTAGGGTCACCAAGCATAGCAGAGGTCCAGGGTCATGGCCTGATGAAACCATGCCTGTTGGTCTGGACTCACTTGGTACATTGCTGAGTTGGGAAAATTGCCAAAGGCATTTGAACTCACACACAAGAATGGCCAATGTCATTTCAGAGAAGTGCAGCATGGGGATGGCTCCATGAAATAGGTGAATTTAAATGGTGTGTGATGACACACATTTCATAAATGCCCCAACAGGAGACAGCTTGAGCCTGGGATTTAGGACTACTAAGTACAATTGAGGAGCAGTTGAGCTCCCCAATGGAGAGAGGAGGAATTTCATCAGTAAACATTTATAATGGAGGGTAGCACATTGCTGACAATCTAGGACAGACATTCTATGCTTACTCCACAGGTCAAGCCAACCACCTCTGCTGTTGTCTTACAATTGTGATGCACTCAGAAATTATCTTGCTATGATTTTCAAAGGAGCCCTTTAACTCAACCTTTAATGCAGATATACTTTCACAATGTGTCTGCACTTAAGGTGTAATTCTTTGACCTCCCTATCGCCTATCTGAACAAAGACCTTCTGAACATTTCCAAGGACACATTAACCAGCATTTTGAAAAGGCCAATTAAAAACCAATGTTACACAACCTGTAACAATTATCCTCCACAAACATGAAAATGAGGGACGAAACAAGTGCCTGATGAGGCCATGATGAGCACGTTGTTACTGGCAATCACATAACATTTGAACAAGCATCCCTCTAAGAAGAGGAATGGTAGAAAGGCTGAACATTGAATATTCAAACAGGGAGGAGTAAAGAATATTCCTTGTACACTAAATGCAGAGGGGTGTTGGAGAGAAAACCAACTTCTGTGAAGAAACTGTAAAAGACGTTGTCTTGTGAGTGGTCTCCCCAAACATTCCAGGAACTTTCTTCATCTGAAACTTGTAGGCAAATACAGCAAGAAGGAGGGGCCAGATTGTTTTAAGCAAGGATAGTTACTGATCACAAGTGCAATTGCTGAGGACTGAAGGATCCTCTCCCATTGCTAACTCTACCCTAAAGCTTACAATGGATACCTCATGAAGCATAAGCAGATTTAGCTTTCCTGGTATATGAACTGGTAAGAAAGGCCTTCCTTCACCACAACATGTACACCCAAGCACTTCAATTTACACAAGTACAGAGTTGTCTCTGAACCACAAAATGATGCCTCTGGAAATAAAGGGCAGAGCACAACATCACAAATCTAAGCAAGAGCATCTCTTTTATGATGCAGCAATGAAGACACAATACATGAGAAATCCTAACTTGACAAGCATGGAAATCAAAGCAAATATGAAACGTGTGTTAGGACATAAGGTGCAGGAAAAACAGACTCTACAGCAAGCTGAAATGCCACGTCATTATTTGTAGGAATTTCAGGCATTCACATCCAATCCTGCCATGTAACTACTGTCCCTGACTTCATTTCTTCAATAGGATTATTTCTATTAGGCTTTCTTGGGTCGTCTCTGCACTAACATTGGAATCAAATCATTCCCATTTTCTTCCTGAAAATAAATACCTACCATCCTTCACCTATAACTACACAGCATCTCTTAATACATCCCTCAAAATGAACAAAAGTCTGAAAAATATTTCAATATTAATGAGCCTGGATCCCAAGTGATATGGGAAACTCAGGCCATACATAGCCCTATTAATGCTGAATGATATCAGTAATAGTTAATTTATGCATTCAGTGGGAATTCATTCAAGTATTTAATAAATGATGCCTACAATCATGAAAAGGACAACACACTGACTACACCCTGGGCCACCTGCAGCTGCATTTTTTTCTTCTTTTGGTTTTCGGGTTGATAGTGAGGTTGTGTGGAACAATGTTGTGATGGAGAAGCCCACAACTTCTGCAGAAAAACCGCACTGCACAACAGAGTTTCTGCTTTGAAAACCCTAGTGCTGTTGATATTTTGAAGGTCATTCCCTGCTGAAAGGCAGAAATTAGGTCCCAAGGGAGGCTTAAATTGAATGTCAAAAACTGAAAATGGAGAATAACCCATTTTAGGCCCTGATTAGCTTTCTCATGGTGTACAAATTGCTGGTGCAATACACTTGCCAGCATTTTAATGAGACCATTACAACCACTGCACTATTGAGAATTGTCTCATCTTCAGGATTACTGACTCCTAAGAAATCTAGGTCCCCGTGGAAGCACTTTTTCCTGGCACCACAATTGCTTGCCGAATACGCTCTTAGGAATGGCCTCCAATTAAATCAGAGACTTATTCAACCTTTCTGAGTTCACTTGATAGAACAGAGGAAGAAATGTTGAGACACTGGAGAGTTGGCATGATCTGAGTATGCTCCTTAGAGTTGATGACCAAAAGTTGTGCAGGCCTGAATATATGATGTGCTTTGCAGAAAAACTACTCAAGACAGAGCCCAAAAATTTCTATCAAACTCTGTAGAAGACTATGGAGAACAACCTAGTCAGAAACCCCTGTTGCAGGTCAAATCCCAGTGTCTAGTCATGAGAAGACAAAGTTTCATCACTGTCCCTTTAAGAGAATAGAGACTTAAAGTTCCTCAACAAGTGACTATTATCAGAGGAAACCATGGGGGGGGTGTGGCAGTAGGAGTATTTGGTGTTTGTAGGAAATGTTATATGCTCTGATCTTTGGGACCAAAAGAAATTGAGGGAATCCTTCATACCTGAACACAAGCACTTACCATGGCACATTGCTCACAACTGTCTTTCTTTTTATTCCTACTGGTCTTTTCCTTGAGGAAATTCTAAGCAGTTGGACCAAATGCATACCGCAGTGGAGGTGCTTGCTTTTCACCTCAGGTAAATGGATGCTTGAAAATGATGGTTTTCCTGGGAAAATACTGTTTCCCTAATTAGGGAATGTCTCAGCATCTGGATGAGGCAGTGTGTTTAAGAATGTATAGCAAATGGGAGGAGGGGAGGACTCATAGGATCTATGAATCCATGAATAACATTTTCTCAGAGAAAAAATTATTTGAATTCAGTTTTCAAACTTTCAATACTTTTGTTTTCAGAAAATTCTCTCTGTATTCTTTGTAGTGCGATCAATTGCAGAAAGTTCTACCCATTGAACTGTCAAGCCTCCATTTCTCCAAATGCTGCTACCCTGGTTTGTTCCCACTCAGCAAATATCTAATAGTTTACCTGTACTCCTGGGACCTGAGAGCAAGAGAGAGGAGAGCTACATTATATAGATAGGAAGGGGCTGGATGTGAGAGTTTGGTTTGGAAGGGAATGGAATTTTCTCTCATGTTGGAGAATGCAGGAATTTTCTCTTCCCAGGGCTTGTTGCTGCAGAGTGAGCAATTTGGGTTCCCAAGAATGGCTTGGATGTTGAACTAGCTGGTCTGCACATACCTCCTGCAGGCAGAGAAAGGCCATACAACAGCATAATGACATCAGGGTTGCCATGACAACTGGAAAACTTTAGGTTCTGACTATTGCAGAGGAACCTTCAAGAATAGCTCTTTTCAGCTGTGATGGGAAGAGGGAAGAGGAAGCAGGTGATTCCCATGGATCTTTGTTGGTCACAAATGTGATTTTAAATTCTGAACAAAGCAGAAGAGGAATCAGAGTGTTTGAGATATTTGACTTTATCCAAGATAAGGGACCATGCTGAAACCAGACAGATTGCCATTCTGTCTTACTGGACAAGGTGGTGAATTTCTTAGTGGGCAGCAGCATGCATAATAATCTGGGAATGGGGAACCCCTGCAGACCATTCATCCCCAGCAATATTAGTGGACCAGGTAGAGAAGCTGGGGTGCACAAAGATAGGTGGGTTGCCAAACCTAGAACAGGTCCCAGGGGCATGGGCCTATGAATACACTCCTGTTGGTCTGGACTCACTCAGCTTATTGATGAGTCAGGAAACTGGCCTAGGGTATTAGCAGCCAGTCACAATGATGGCTGTTGACATTTGATAATAGAGCATTAGGCAAGAGGCTCGGTGTGTTATGTGAAGTGTGAACTGGGAAAAAAACACACCAACTCTGGGGTCATGCCACACTTTTCCATTATTGCCAAATGGGAGAAAACTGGAACCTGAGATGTAGGACTTCTAAAACAAGGGACGTGTTTCTGAGTTTCCCAATGTGTTGAGGAGTGTGTTCTTCACTAAAGATTTAGGATGGAGGCTAGCAAGTTGCTATCCATCTTCAGAGACATTCAATGCTCACTTCACTGACCAGGCTCCCCTATGTGTGTGATTGTCTCAAAATTAGGGAGCACTCAGAAAGTTCCTGCTTTGAGTTTCCAAGGGGCACTCAACTCACCCTTTGATGAACAAATACATTCACAATGTGTTTTCACTGAAGGTGTAATTCTATTCACCTGCCTATCATGTGTCTGAACAAAGACCCTCTGCACACTTCTAAGGAGACCTTAACCAACAGCTTGAGACTGCCAACTGCAGGACAGCATCACACACCCTGGAAAAATGATCCTCCAAAATGGTGAAATCGAGGGATGAAACAAGTGCCTGATGAGGGCAGAATGATCACATTGTTACAGGGCATCACAAGAAATTTGAACAAGCATCCATCTGTAAAACAGGAATGCTAGAAAGGCTGGAAGTTATGTATTCATACAAAGGGGAATAAAGGATATTTCTTATGTATTAAATGCAGATAGATGTTGACGAGGAAAACTAGTTCTGTGAAGGGACTCTAAAAGATGTTGTCCTTGTGAGAAGTTTCCTCAAACATTTCAGGTAATGTCTTCAGCTGCAAGAAGCCATGCAAGTACAGCAAGAATTAGGGGCCAGATAGTTCTGTTAGCAAGTATATTTAATGAACACAAGGGTAGTGTCTGAGGACCTATAAGTTCTCTCCATTGCTGACCCTACCCTGAAGCTTACAAGCTATACCTCATTAAGCACTTGCAGATTTAGCTTTCTTGACATATGACCTGGTAGGAAATTATGCACAAGTTCAAATTTGCATATGACCACTGAATGAAGCCTCTGGAAATAAAGTGTGCAGCACAAAATTGCAAATCTATACAAAAATATATCTGTTATAATGGAACAATGAAGACACAATGAGTGGAAAATCTTAGCTTGAAAAACAGAGAAAACAATGGTAGTATGAAAGGTGTGAAAGAACTGAAGACATAGGAAAAAGAGATCCTACAGCTTATCAAATTCCAAGTCCTTATTTGTAGGATTTACAGGCATCTGCACTAATCTAGTTTTTAATTAATGTACCTGATGTCATTTCTTCAGTAGGATTATTTTTAATAGGCTTTCTTGGGTCATTCCTGCACTAACATCAGAATCGAGTCATTCTCATTTCTTGCAATAAATCAGAGCATACCATCCTTCACCCATCCCTACACAGCATCTCTTAAGATGTACTTCAAAATGAAAAAAAAAAAAAAAGTTTGAAATAATCCTTCATTAGTTATGAACCTTGATCTCGGGTGATACAGGGAAACCAGGTTTTACAAACCCATGTAACTGCTGAATGATATCAGTGGAAGTAATCCTGTATATTTTGTGATCATTCATTCCAGTCCTTAATGATGTTTAAAAACATGCAAAGCACAGCAAGCAGTACATCCAGAACCAGAAGCAGATGTTCTTTGTCTGCATCTCTTGGTTTTCAAGTTGATATTGGGGTTGTATGGGAGAATGTTGAAGTGTAGAAACTCACTTTTTTGACTGCAGTGCACCTCAGAAAGCTTCTCCTTTGCAAACGCTAGTGCCAGTGTTATTTTGAATGTCCTTCCCTTCTGAAAGGCAGCAATGAATTCCCAAGATGTGCTCAACCAAAAATGGAGAACTCATTTTAGACCCTGGTGAGAATTTTCATGTTTTATAACTTGTGGATGCAATACACTTGACAGTACACTAGTGAGATTGATACAATGGCTGCATTCCTAAGAGTTGCCTCAATTTCAGGAATACTGACACAAGAATACTAGGTCTCTGTGGAAGTTCTTTTACATGGTACCACAGCTGCATGCTTAATACTCTCTTTAGAATGGTTTCCAGTTAAATATGAGACTTACCCAACCCTTCTAAGTTAATTTGATTGAAATGCAGAGGAAAAGTTGAGGCACTGGAGGGTTGGCATGATCTGAAAGGACTCATTAAGGTAGGTAGCTGCAAGCTGTGCAGGCCTGAATATATGAAATGCTTTGCAGAAAATACACCCATGCCAGATCCCAATAATTTTAATCAAATTCCCTGGAAGGCTATGGAGAACAACATGGTCAGAAAACTTTGTTGAAGGTAAAATTCTAATGTCTAGGTCGTCAAGAGGAGATAAATTTTCATCCCTCTTCCTTTGAGAAAAAAAGAGTGTTATTGGTCCTCATCCAGCAGACATTGATCAGAGGGATCCATGGAGGTGAGTGGCAGTAAGAAAAGTAGATCTATGTAGGAAATATTATATGCTCTGATATTTGGGATCAAAGGAAATTGAGAAAATCTTCCACACATGAACACCAAGCACTTACAATGCGTATGACTCAAACTGTCTCTTTTTTTCTCATTCCTGCTGGTCTTTTCCTTGAGAAAATTCAAACAAACTGGGTCAATTGTCTAACCCAGTGGAGGTTGTTACTTTGCGTTTCATCTCAGATAAGTGGGTGCTTGAAAAAAGTGGTTTTCCTGGGAAACATATATTTCCCTAATTAGGGAATGTCTCAGCAGCTTAGCAAAGCACTGTGTTTAAAAATGTATAGGAAATGGGATGAGATGATGGCTCACAGGATCTGTGAATTCATGAACAATACTTGCTCAGAGAAAAAAATCATCAACATTTGATTTCAATCTTCCAGTAGTTATGTTTGCAGGAATTTTTCTCAACATTCTTTACCGTGAGATTATTTGCAGAAAGTTCTATCCATTGAACTGTCAAGCCTTCCTATCTCCACATTATGCTGATAACCTGCTTTTGCTTCCACTCAAGAAATGCCTAAATTTTTTCAATTTGCTCTTGAGACTTGAGAGCAAGGGAGATGAGAACTACAGTCTGCAGAATGAAAGGGCATGGCATTTGGGAGTTTGGTTTTGAAGGGCATGGAATTTTCTGGCTTATATAGGAGAATGCAGGTTTTTTTCTTTCCAAGGAATGTTACTTAGGCTTGAGTACTTGGGCTTTTCAAAAATGACTTGGCTGTCATTCTAGCTGGGCTGCAAAGGAAGCATGCAGTCACAGAAGGGCGATGTGACTGCATAATGGTGCCATTGTTGACAGGGTAACCAGAATCTCTTCAGTTTCTGGCTACTGCAGTGGAAACTTCAAGAAAAGCTATTCTTCAGCTGTTCTTGGAAAAAGGAGGAGGAAGCAGAAGAGACCCAGGTGTCCTTCTTGGCCAGCAATGCAATCCTGACCTCTGAACCCAGGAGAAGAGGATTCAGGGTGTGTAGAGGGCATGTTTCCTTCACATTTGAGACATTATTCCTCATCCAAGATAAAGGAACCTGTTGAAACCTAACAGGTTGTCATGATATCCATGTCCACGAGGGGGTAATGTGTTCACTGGGTTGCTGCAGGCATTATGATTTCCTGGGAATTGGGATCCTTGGCAGACAATTGGTCCCCACCAGGAGTTGTGGACCAGAGAGAGAAGGGGGGTGCCGAAGGATAGGTGGGTCACCAATCCTAGAACAGGCCCCAAGGATATGAAATATGAAGTCACTCCTGTGGTCGGGGTTCACTCAGTACAAATTTGAGTCCATAAAATAGCCTAGAGGATTAGCAGTCCCTCATAATGATGGCCATTAACATTTTGGAGAAGAGAATACATGGCCACACAGTGGGATAGGTGAAGCTTGAACTGCAAAAGCATACCAACACTGGTGTCATTTCACACCATTCCATGAATGCCCCAACAGGAGACAGATGGAATCTGGGGTTTAGGACATGTAAGGACAACAAAGTAGAAGCAGAATTCCCCAGTGTAGAGAGGGGGTGCTCATCACTAAACATTTAGGATGGAGAGTAGCAATTTGCTGATAAACTAGGAGAGACATTCCATGCTCACTCCACCGGCTGAGAACCACCAAGTCTGCAATTGTCTTACAATTAGGGAGCACTCAGAAATTACCCTGCCATAAATTTCCAAAGGGCCCTTCCACTCACCATTTAATGCAGACACACTTTCACAATGTTTCCTCAATTAAGATGTAATTCATATCAGCTACCTATCGGATGTCTTCACAAGGACTCTCTACATGTTTCCAAGGACAATTCAACCAGTGGTCTGAGGAAGTTGACTGCAGGCCAGGCTCACACATCCTGGAACAATGGTCCTCCAACAACGTGAAATTGAGGAATGACACAAATGCCTGATGAGGGCAGGATGAACACAATGTTACAGGGGATCACACAAAATTTGAAAATGCATCAGGCTGAAAGACAGGTTTGGTACAATGCCTGGAAGGTGAATATTCAAACAGGGAGGAGTAAAGGATGTTTCCAGTGCACTAAGTGCAGATGGGTGTTGGAGAGGGAAGCAATTTCTGCAAAGGGACTCAAAAAGAGGTTGTCCTTGTGAGTCATCTCTTCAAACATTCCAGAAATTTTATTCAGCTGCTGTGTGCATTGCAAATATAGCAATGTGTAGGGGACAGATCGTTGTGTAACCAATGATAGTTACTGAACACAAGTGCAATTGCTAAGAACCTAAAGTCCCTCCCCCATTGCTGACTCTACCCTGAATCATACAAGGCATACTTCATTAAGCATATGCAGAATTAGCTTTCCTGATATAAGAGTAGGAAAGGCCTTCTTTCAAAACAGCATGTAAAAGGAAGACATCTATTTACACCAAAACACACTTGCATATGGACCACTGAGTGATGCCTCTGGACATAAGGAATGAAGCACAATACCACAATTCTAAAATAAAGCATCACTGTTTCAAGGCAACAAGGAAGACACAATATGGGTAAAATCTTAACATGAAAAAAGAGAAAACAATGGAAGTGTGAAATGTATGATAGAACATAGGGCACTGGAAAAGGAGCTCCTACATCATTTCAGAAATGCAAGTCCTTTTTTGTAGGAATTACAGGAATCTGCACCAATTGTGAAATGTACCTAATTTCCCTAATTTCATTGCTTGAAGAGGATCATTTCATAAATGCTTTCTTGGGACATCCCTGCATTAATATCAGAAGAATATCATTCTCAATTTCATGCTATTCATCAGAACATACCATCCTTCACCCATCCCAACACAGCATCTCTTAAGACATTCCTCAAAATGAAAAAAAGTCTGAAAAAAATGATTGATTAGTAGTGAACCTGGATGTCAAGTGATACAGGTAAATGAGGCTTTACTTAGGCCTTGTGGTTGCTGAAAGATCTAGCAGAAGAAAGCTTATGTATTCAATGCTGATTCATACAAGCCTTTAATAAATGATGTCTTCAAACATGCAAAATACAATAAACTGAGTAAAATCAGGGCCACCTGCAGATGTGCTATGTTTATATCTCTCGGTTTTCAAGTTGATATTGGGGCTGTGTGTGACAATATTGAGGTGTAGAATCAAACCTCTTTTGCAGAGCGACTGCAGTGTGCCCCAGAAAGTTTATCCTTCAGAAAGATAGTGCCAGTACTATTTTGCATGTCCTTCCGTGCTGAAAGGCTACAATGAATTCCCAATATATGCTCAACCTGAATTTCAAATACAGAAAATGCAGAAGATACTATTTTAGACTCTGGTGAGCATTAGCATGTTGTAGAACTTGCTGATGCAATACAATTACCAGTATAATATTGAGAATGTTTCAACCTCTGCAGTCTTGAGGATTGTCTCAACTTCAGTATTAGGGACTCAATAAATCTAGGTCTCTGCAGAAGCACTTTGTCCTGGCACTACAGCTGCATTCTAAATTTTCTGTTTAGAATAGGCTTCCTGTTCAATCTTATACTTTTTCAACCTTTCTGAGTTCTCTTGAGTGATCAGTTGGGGGGGGAGGAATGTTGTGATAATGGTGTTTTGACATGATCTGAGTTGACTCCTTAAGGTAGTTGACTGCATATTGTGGAAGCCTGATTATGTGGCATGGTTTGCAGAAAACCCAACCAAGCAGAGTCCAATCATTTTAATCAAATTCTGTAGAAGGCTTTGGAGAACAATCCACTCAGAAACCTTTGTTGCAGGTCAAATATCAATGTCTAGATTGTCAAGAAGAAACAATTTTCATCCCTGTCTCTTTAATAAAAAAAAGTTTTAGCTCCTCAATGAGTACACAATAATCAGAGGGAACTATTGAGTTGTGTGTCTGTAGGAGAAGATGGTCTTTGTAGGAAATATTACATGCTCTGATCCTTGGGACAAATGGAAATTGAGGGAATCTTTCACACCCGAACACCAACCACTTACCATCCCAGTGGGACATCTGCCTCTTTCTTTTCATTCTTGGTGTCCTTTTCCTTCAGGAAATTCTTACCAGATGGGCCTAATGCATACCCCAGTGTAGGTGCTCTACCCTGATTTTCAACTCAGGTAAGTGGGTGCTTTGAAAATTCTTGTTTTCCTGGGAAAATTGTGTTTTCCTAAGTAGGAAAAGTCTCAGCAGCTTGTTGAGGCACAGTGTGGAGATATGTATAGGGAATGGGAAGAGGTGATGGCTCAGAGGATCTGTGAATCCATGAATAATGTTTGCTTAGAGAAAAACCATCTGCATTCAGTTATCAAACGTCCAGTAGTTTTTTTTGCAGGAATTTCTCTTAACATTCTTTGGAGTGAAATTATTTACAGAAAGTTCTTTCCATCAAACTGTTAAGCCTTAATTTGTCCATAAAATTATGCTACCGTGGTTTTGATCCCACTCAAGAAATGCCTAACTTATTTCCCTGTGCTCCTGGGACATGAAAGCAAGAGATAGGAGAGTTACAGTATGCAGAATGTCACGGGCTGGCATGCGGGACTTGGATTGGAAGGGCTTGGAGTTTTCTGGCTCATGCAGGAGAATGCATGTTTATTCTATTTCAAGGGCTTCTTCCTGGGCCTTGAGAAACATGGGATACCAAGAATGGCTTGGTTGTGATCCTAGATGGGCTGCACATACCGCCTGCCATCAAAAATGGGCCTTGTGAGAGCACAAGGACATCACAGTTGCATGTTAACCAGAATCTCTTCAGGTTCTGGTTACTGCAGAGGAACCTTCAAGATATATTAACTTTACAGCTGTGCTGGGAAGAGGGAAGAGGAAGGAGATGAGTCCCTGGGATCTTTTGTTGTCCAAAATATGATTCTATCCTCTGAGCACAGAAGAAGAGTAATTAGGGTATGTATAGAGTGAGTTCACTTGGGTTTTGAGACAGCTGACTTCATCTGAGGTAATCCCTGTAGAAACATGACAATTGGCCATTGCTTCCATGTCCTTAAGGTTGCAATGTGCTCACTGAATTGCTGCAGACTTTATGATTTCCTGGGAAAGTGCTTCTTCTGCAGACAATTCATCCCCACCAGGAGTAAAGGAAAAGGGAAAGAAAGAATGTGCCCAAGGATAGTTGGTCACAAAACCTAGATCATGCCCCATGGCATCAACCCACAAATGCATTTCTGCTAGTCTGGACTCACTCATTACATTGCTGAGTTGGGACACTGGTCTAGGACATTAGCAGCCTCTCACAATGATGGCCATTGACTTTTCAGAGAAGAGGAGCATGCGGGGTGACTTGTTGGGTTAGTTGAAGTTTGAACCGGGAAACAGCACACCAACTCATGCCACACATTTCCATGAATGCCCCAATAGGAGACATTTGGAACCCGGATGTAGTACAAGTGAGGAGAGGATGATTTCTCCAATGTGTTAAGGAGGTTTTTCATCACTAAACATTTAGGATGAATGCTAGCAAGTTGCTGGCAATCTAGGAAAGACATTCAAAATTCACTGCAGTGGTCAGTGCCCATGACATCTGAGGTTGTCTTACAATTAATGAGCACTCAGAAACTGTTTTTCTCTGAGTTTCCAAAGGGAGCTTCCACTCACCCTTTAATTCAGAAACACTTTCACCATGTGTCTTCACTTAAGGCATAATTCTTTTGACTCGCCATTGCCTATCTGAACAAAGACCCTTTGCATATTACCAAGGACACATTATTCAGCTGCTTGAAAGCCAGAATCACATACCCAGAAAAAATGGTTCTTCAAAACGTGAAATTGAAGGACAGAACAGTGCCTGATGAGGGCAGGATGAGCACAATGTTGCAGGGCATCACACAAAATTTGAACATGCTGAAAAAGAGGAGTGGTAGAAGGACAGGAAGTTGAATATTCAAACAGGGAGGAGTAAAGTATATTTGTCACACTTAAATGCAGATGGGTATTGGAGAGAAAAACAAGTTCTGTGAAGGGTCTCTCAAAGAGGATGTACTCTTGAGTGGACTTCCCTAAGATTCCAGGAATTTTCTTCAACTGCAAAGTGCCATGAAAGTGTAGCAGGAAGTAGGTGCTAGATCATTCTGTAATCAAGGATAGTTGCTGAACACAAGTGCAATTGCTGAGAACCTAAAGGACCTCCCCCATTGCTCACTCTACCTGAAGCTTACAAGGGATACCTCATTAAGAATATGCAGATTTGGCTTTCCTGACATATGACCTTGTAGAAAAAGCCTACCTTCACAACAGCATGTACACCCAAACACTTCAATTTACACAAGTACAATTTGCATATGGTCCAGTGAATGATGCCTCTGGAAAAATAGTATGCAACACAACATCACAAATCTAAACAGACACATCTCTGTTATGATGCAACAATGAAGATAGGAGTAAAATCTTAACTTGAAAACATAGGAAGCAATTGAAGTGTGACAAATGTGATAGGACTTAGAGCACCTGAAAAGGAAAACCTACAGCATTTAAAAAATTTAAGTCCTTCTTTGTAGGAAATACAAGCAACCACACAAATCAAGCCACATGAGTAAGGTCTCTCATTTCATTTCTTCAATAGAATCTTTTTAAATAGGTATTTTTGGCTCATCCATGAACTAACATCAGAATCAAATCCTTCTCATTTTCATGCTAAAACTCAGGTATTTCATCCTTCAACCATCCCTACACAGTGTATCTTTAGGCAACATTCAAAATAAAAGTCTGAAAATGCTTCATTAATAATGAACCTGGATCTCAAGTGATACAGAGAAACCAGGCTTTACATAGCCCAAATGGTCACTGAACAATATCCACAGAATTAATCTTATGTATTCAGTGCCATCTCATACAAGTCTTTAATAAATAATATCTATAAACATGCAAAGCACAAGAAATTGAGTACAGCCAGTGTCACCAGCAACAGTTTTGTGTACATCTCTTGGTTTTCAAGTTGATATTGGGATTGTTTGGGACAATGTTGAGGTGCAGAAGACCACTACATTTGCAGAGAGATGGCCCTGCACTCCAGTAAGATTCTCCCTTGCAAACACAAGGGCCGGTGATAGTATGGCTGTCAATGCCTGCTGAAGGGCAATAATGAAGTCCCAAGATGTACTAAATTTGAAATTCCAAAACAATAATAGAGAGGAATCCCTTTGAGACACTGGTGAGAATATTCATGTTGTAGAACTTTCTGATGCAATGCACTTGCCAGTACACTAATGAGACCATTAAAACAGTTGTGTTCCTGAGAGTTGTCTCATCTTCACGAATATCAATTAAAGATATATAGGTCTCTGTAGAACAATTTACCTGGCACCACAGCTACTTGCTGAATACTCTCTTTAGAATGGTCTTCCAAATAAATCTGAGGAGAGATTTTTCCAACCTTTCTGAGTTCACTCCATTGAACAGAGGAGAGATTGAGACACTGGAGGCTTGTCAAGATCTGAATGAGCTATTTATGGTAGATGACTACATGTTCTGCAGGCCTGAATATGTGATGTTCTTTGCAGAAAAACTACCCAAGGCAGAAACCAATAATTTCATTCAAATTCTGTAGGAGGCATTGGAAAGCAACCCAGCCAGAAACATTTGTTGCAGGTCAAATCTCAATGTCTAGGTAATCATGTGGAAGCAAGTTTTGTCCTTGTCCTTTAAAGAAAAAGAGTTACAGCTCCTCAAAGAGAAGACAATGACCAGAAGGAACCATGGAGGTGTGTTTCAGTAGGGAAAGAAGGTCATTGTAGGAAATATTCTATGTTCTCCTCTTTGGGACCAAGGCAATTGATGGAATCTTTCACACCTGAACACCAAGGTTTTACAATCCCACACTGCTTAAGATTGTCCCTTTCTTTTCATTCTTGTTTGCCTTTTCCTTGAGGAAATTCTAACCAACTGGGCCAAATGCATTCCCCAGAGGAGGTGCTGGACTTTGCTTTTCACCTCAGTTAAGTGGGTGCTTGAAAAAGTTGATTTTCCTGGGAAATATCTGTTTCCATATAAGGGAATATGTCAGGATCTTGTTGGGGCAAAGTGTGTAAATATGTATAGGAAATGGGAAGAAGTGATGCTCAGAGGATCTTTGAATCCATAAATAATATTTTCTCAGAGAAAAAAATTCTCTGCATTCAGTTATCAAATGTCCAGTAGTTATGTTTGAAGGAATTTCTCTCAAAGTCTTTGGAGTGAGATTATTTGCAGAGAGTTCGATCCATTCAACTGTCAAGCCATCATTCCTCCACAAAATGCTGCTACCCTGGTTTTGATCCCACTCAACAAATGCATAACTTGTTTCCCTGTGCTCCTGGGAAATGAAAGCAAGGGAGAGGAGAGTTTCAGTATGCAGAGTGGAAGGGACTGGCTTGCAGGCTTTAATTGGGAGGGCATATTGGCTTAGTTGAAGTTTGAACTGGGAAACAACACACCAACTCTGGTCTCATGCCACACATTTCCATGAATAACCCATTAGGAGACACCTGGATTTAGGACTTCTAAGTACAAGTGAAGAAAGGTTGACTTCTCCAATGAAGTGAGGAGAATGTTCATCACCAAATATCTAGGATGAAGACTAGTATGTTGCTGGCAATCTAGGAGAGGTATTTGATCCTCACTCAATCAGAGAGGACTCACCAAGTCTGTGGTTGTATTTCAATTAGGGAACACTAAGATATTATCTTCCTATGACTTTCCAAAGGGCCTTCCACTCAGATCTTAATGCAGAAACATTATCACAACGTGTCTTCACTTTAGGTGTAATTCTCTTCCTCTACCTATACCCTGTCTGAACAAGGACCCACTGCACATTTAAAAAGACAACTTCCCCAGCAGTTTGAAGATGCTGATTGCAAGTCACAGTCACACAACCTGGAACAATGGTCCTCCAAAAACGTGAAATTGAGGGATGAAACAGTGCTTAATGTGAGCAGGATGGGCGCATTGTTACAGGGTATCACACTAAATTTGATCATGCAACTGCCTGAAAGAGAGGAATGGAAGAAAGCCTACAAGTTGAATATTCAAACAGGGAGGAGGAAAGTATATTTCTTGTTCTTAAATGCAGATGGGTGTTGCAGAGGAAAACAATTTCTGTGAAAGGACTCTAAAAGAGGCTGTCCTTGTGAGTTCTCTCCCCAAACATTCCAGGAAATTTATTCAGCTGCAAAGTGCTATGAAAATACAGCAAGAAGTAGGGGCCAAATTGTTCTGTAATCAAGGATAGTTATTGAACCCATGTGCAATTCCTGAGGGCAAGAATACCGCCCCATTACTCACTCTACCTGAAGCTTACAAGGATAACTCCTTAAGACTATGCAGATTTAGATTTCTTGATATATGACCTGGTAGGTTAGGCCTTCCTTCACCACAGCACATGCACACAAGTTCCTTAATATACTCATGTACAAATTTTCATATGGACCACTGAATGATGCCTTTGCAAACAACGTGTGCAGGACAACATTGCAAATATACCCAAAATATCTCTGTTATGATGCACAGTGATGACACAATAAGTGTAAAATCTTAAATTGAAAACAGACAAAACAGCAGAAGTATGAATGGTGTGATAGAACTTGTCTTAGAAGATAAGAACTTAGAACTCTGCACAGGAAAATGACATCATAATGCAATTCAAAATTACAAGTCCTTATTTGCAGAAATTAGAGGCATCCACATCAATAAGGTCATGTACCTAAAGTCCCTCATTTCATTTCTTCAATAGCACTATTTTGAAAAGGCTTTCTTGGCTCATCCTGGCACCAACAACAGAATCAAATCAACTCATTTTCTTGCTAAAATTCAGAACATACCATCCTTCACCAATCCCTACAGAGCATCTCTTATGACATCCCTCAAAATGAACAATGGTCTGAAAAAATCTTCCTTAGTACTGTACCTGGATCTTGAGTGATACACAGAAACAAGGAATTGCATAGCCCCTGTGGCTTCTGAATTATATCTGGAGAAGAAACCTTAAGTATTCAGTGCCAATTCTTGCAAGTCTTTCATAAATGATGTCTATAAACATGCAAGCTCAACAAAATGAGTACAGTCAGGGTCACTTGCAGCTGTGCTTTGTCCATATCTCTTGGTTTTCAAGTGGATATTGGAATTTTGTAGGAAAATTTTGAGGTGGAGAAGCCCACTTCTTTTTCCAAGAGACTGCAGTGTGCCACAGAAAGCTTCTCCATCACAGCACTAGTGCTGGCAATATTTTGAATCTCATGCTGTGCTGAAAGGCATCACTGAAGTCCCAAAATGTGCTTAAACTGAACTTCAAAACCCAAATAGAGTGAACGAACTTTAGTATCTGATGAGAATATTCCTGTCTTAGAACTTGCTTATGCAATACACTTGTCAAAATATTAATCATAAATTTACAATCTTGCATCCCAGAGAGTTGTCTCATCTCCAGGAGTACCAACTCAAGAAATCTAGGTCTCTGGAAAACACTATTTCTGGCACCACAGCTGTTGGCTGTATATTCTCTTTGGAATTGCCTTCTAACCATGAGATTTATCCAACCTTTCTGAGTTCACTTGATAGAAGAGAGGAGGAGAGGTTGAGAGCATAGAGGTTTGGCATGATTTGAATTGGCCCCTTAAAGTAGATGACTGCATGTTGTGCAGGCATGAATACACGATATCCTCCCAGGAAAACCACCCAAGGGAGAAAACAATAATTTCTCCCAAATTCTGTAGAGGGCTTTGGAGAACAACCCAGCCAGAACCCTTTATTGCAGGTCAAATTCCAACGTCTAGGTAGTCATGAGGAGAAAAAGTTTCATCCCTGTCCCTTTAAGAAAAAAGCGAGTTGAATGTCCTTAATGAGCAAGCAATTATCAGAGGCAACTACAGAGGTGTGTGGAAGTAGGAGAATTTGGTCATCATAGGAAATATTACATTATCTGATTTTTGGAACCAAAGGAAATTGAGGGAATCTTACACACTTGAAGAAAAAGCCCTTACCATTGCAAACAGCTAACAACTGTCTCTTTCTTTCCATTTCTACTGGCCTTTCCCTCCAGGAAATTCAAACAAGTTGGATCAAATGCATACCCCAGTGGAGCTACTTTACCTGGCATTTAATCTCAGGTACTTCACTGTTTGAAATAGTGGGTTTTCCTAAAAAAAGTGTGTTTCCCTAATTAGGGAATGTCTCAGCACCTTAGTGAGGCACAATGTGTAAGTATGTGTAGGGAATGCAATGATGTGATAGCTCACAGGATCGGATAATCCATGAATAATATGTGCTCAGAGAAAAAATCCTCTGCATTCAGTTTTCAAACTTCAAGTCAGTATGTTTGCAGGAATGTCTCTCAACATTCGTTGCAGTGAGATTATTTGCACAAAGTTCTATCCATTGAGCTGTCATACCTTCATTTCTCAGCAAACTGCAGCTACTCTGGCTTTGATCCCACTTAAGAAATGCCGAACTTGTATCCCTGTGCTTCTGAGGCCTGATAGCAAGAAAGAGGAGATGTATAGTATGCAGAGTGGAAAGAGTAGGCATGCAGGGATTCATTTTGGAATGGTGTGGAATTTTCAGGTTCTTGTGGGAGAATGCAGTTGTTTTTCTTTTTCCATGGCTTTTTGCTGGGTCTTGAGCAATTTGGGTTTGCAAGAATGGCTTGGTTATTATCCTAGCTGCACTACACCTACCGCCTGCAGTCACAGAAGGGCAATATGACAGCACAAATGCATCACGGTTGCTATGGCAGCCAGAATTTCTTCATAATCTGGT
Organism: Glaucomys volans; assembly: GCA_020662805.1. Classification (NCBI taxonomy): domain Eukaryota; kingdom Metazoa; phylum Chordata; class Mammalia; order Rodentia; family Sciuridae; genus Glaucomys; species Glaucomys volans. The sequence continues at coordinate 29,177 of JAJEJO010043603.1, read as the reverse complement.
TACTGCAGAAGAGACTTCAAACAAATCACTTTTCCATGTGTGCTGGGATGTAGGAGGAGGAAGCAGGCGAATCCCAGGGATGATCTCTTGGCCACAAATGTGATAATAACATCTGAACACAGGAGAAGAGGAATAAGGGTCTGTAGAGGGTGTATCCCCTTGTGTTTGAGACATTGGACTTCAACCAAGATAAGTTACGCTGTTGAAACATGATGGTTTTTATACCGTCCATGTCGGCCAGGGGGCAATGTGCTCAACTGGCATGCAACAGGCAGTATGATTTCCTGCGAATGGGGACAAACTGCAGGCAATTTGTCCCCACAAGGTGTAATGGATCAAGGAGAGATGCAGGAGTGCCCAATGATCATAGGGTGTCCAAGCCAAGCACAGGCCCCAGGGGCATGTCCCTAGGCTGACAATCCTGCAAGTTTGGCCTCACTCAGAATATTGTGGTGTTGGGAATTTTGCCTAGGGAATTACCAAGCAGTCACATGATGGTCAATGACATTTCAGAGAAGAGTAGCATGCAGGGTGGTTTGCTGGGTAGGTGAAATTTGAACTGGGAAACAACACACACACGCTTTTTTGATGCTACACCTTTCCATAAATGCCCCTGTAGGAGAAAGCTAGAACATGGGATTTAGGACCTATAAGTACCAGTGAGGAGAGGCTGAGCTTCCCAATATGTTCAGGAGGGTGCTCATCAGTAAAACATTTAGAATGGAGTTTATCAAGTTGCTGGCAATCCTGGAGAGACATTCCATGCTCTCTCCACTGACCAGGCCACACCAGGACTGCAGTATTCTTACAAATCATGTACACTCAGAATTTGTCTTGCTATAAGATTCCAAGGGTTCCTTCAACTCACTCCTTCCTAGAGAAATTATTTCACAATGTGTTCACAGAAAGTCTGATTTTCTTGAACTGTATATCACCTGTCTGAACAAAGACACTCTGCACATTTCCAAAGACATTTTAACCAACAACTTGAAGATGCCGACTGCAAGCTATGATCACAGACTCTGGAACAATGATCCTTCAAAACTGTGAAATTGAGGGATGAATCAAGTGCCTGAAAAGGGGAGGATGAGCAGAATGTTACAGGGCATCACACAAAATTTGAACATGAATCTGGATGAAAGAGTGGATTAGTAGAAAGCCTGGAAGTTGAATATTCATACAAGGAGGAGTAAAGAAAATTTCTTCTGCACTAAATGCAGATGTATATTGGAGAGAAAATCAACCTGTGATGGGTCTCTAAAAGGCCTTTTACTTGTGAGAGCTATCCTCAAATACTCCAGGAAAATTCTTCAACTGCAAAGTGCTATGCAAATACAGCAAGAAGTAGGGCCCAGATTGCTCTGTAATCAAGGAGAGTGGTGAACACAAACACAATGGCTAGGACATAAAGACCCTGCCCATTGATGACTCTACCCTGAATCTTACAAGGGATACTTCATTAATATTATGCAGATTTTGCTTTCCTGATATAGTACATAGAAAGGACCCTAATTCACCACAGTGCAAACACTTAGGCACTTCAATTTACACAAGTACAAGTTTGCATATGGAATGCTGAATAATGCCTCTGGATATAGGCAACACAACATCATGAATGTAAAGAAAAAAAAAACTCTGTTACAATGCAACAATGAAGACACAATACTACATTAACATCAGAATCAAATTATTCCCAATTTCTTGCTAAAAACCAGAACATGACATGCTTCAACATGACATGCTACACAGCATCTCTTAAAGCATCCCTCAAAATGAACAAAAGTCTGAAAAATGCTTCCTTAGTTATGAACCTGGATCTCGAGTAATACAGGGAAACCAGGCTTTACATAGGCCTTGTGGTTCTGACTGATATCAGTGGAACTAAACTTATGTATTCTGTGGCAAGTCACACAAGTCTTTAATAAATAATGTTTATAAACTTAAAAGCACAACAAACTGAGTACAGTCAGGGCCACCTGTAACTGTGTTTTGTCTATATCTCTAGGTATTCAAGTGTATATTGGGGTTGTGTGGGACACTGAGCTGTAGAAACCAACCTCTTTTGCAGAGAGACTGCAGTGCACACCAGGAAGCTCATGCTTCACAAATATTAGTACCAGGGACATTTTGAATGTCTTTCCTGCTGAAAGGCAACACTGAAGTCCCACAATGTGCTCAATCTGAACATCAAAACAGGAGGACAGATATGAATGCATTTTGAACCTGTTCAGTATTTTCATGTTGTAGAACTTGCTTATACAATACACTTGCCTGCATATTAATAGGAATGTTATTACCTCTACATCCCTGAAAGTTTTCCGATCTTCAGAAATACCAACTCAAGAAATATAGGTCTCTGCATAATAGTTTTTCCTGCCATCACAACTGCTTGCTGAATACTCTAGAATTGACTTCCAATTTTATCTGAGATTTACCGACCCTTCTGAGTTCAATTGATTGAACAAAGGAGGAAAGGTTGAGATACTGGTGTGTTTACATGATCTGAATAGGTACCTAAAAGTAGATGACTGCATGCTGTGCAGTCCTGAATAAGTGATATGTTCTACAGTTAAAACCCTCAAGGGAGAGCTCAATAATTCCTATCAAATTCTGTTGAAGGCTTTGGAGAACAACCCAGCCAGAAACCTGTGTTGTAGGTGAAATCTCAATATCTCTGTAGTAACAAGGAGATGAAGTTTCACTGCTGTACCTTTAAGCAAAGAGAGAGGTATATCTCTTCGATGAGCAGACAAGTATTGTAGGGAACCACAGAGGTGTGGGGCAGAAGGAGAAGTTGGTGCCTGTAAGAAATATTATATCCTCTGACCTTTAGTGCCAAAGGAAATTGAGGGATTCTAACACACCTGAGCACAAAGACCTTACCATTGCCAACAGCTCACAATTATCACTTTCTTTTCATTCCTGTTGGCTTTCCCTTAACAAATTCTAACTAGCTGGGTCAAATGCATACCCCAGTGGAGGCTCTTGACCTTGTTTTTCACATTAGCTAAGTGGGTGCTTTAAAAAGTTTGTCCCCGGGAAAAGTTTGTTTCCCTAATTAAGGAATGTCTCAGCATTTTGTCAAGGCATAATGTGTAAATGTGTAGAGAATGGGAAGAGGTGATGGATAACAGGATCTGTGAATCCATGAATAATATTTGCCCAGTGAAGAAAACATCTGAATCCAGGTTTCAAAATTCCAGTAGTTATGCTTGCAGTAATTTCTCTCAGCCTTCTTTGCAGTGAGGTTATTTGCACAAAGTTCTATCCATTGAACTATAAAGCCTTCATTCTCCCCAAAATGCTGCCACCCTGGTTTTGATTCCCCTGAAGAAATGACTAATTGTTTTCCTGTGCTTCTGAGGCATGATCAAGAGAGAGAGGAGAGCTACAGTATGCCTGGTGGAGGGGGCTGGAATGTGGGAATTTTTATTGGAAGGCCGTCGAATTTTCTGGCTCCTGTAGGGGAATGCAGGTTTCTTCTCTCACCAGGGCTTTTTGTTGGGTCTTGTGCATTTTGGGTTTCCAAGAATGCCTTGATTGTTTTCCGTTTTGCTGTGCACATACCACCTTCAGTCACAGAAAGGCCATTGACCGCACAATGGCATCACGGTTGCCATGGCAACTGGAACTTCTTCAGGTTCTGTCTACTGCAGAAATATATATTTAAAAAAAAAACACTTTTTCCAGGTGTGCTGGGATGAGGGAAGAGCAAGCAGGTGAGTCTCAGGGGTCCCAGGGGTCTTTTCTTGGTCACAAATGTGATCCTAACATCTGAACACAGAAATAGTGGAAACAGTGTGGGCAGAGGGCATGTCCTCTTGTGATTTGAGACATAGGACTTCATCCAAGATAACTTGTTTAATTGAAATCTGACAGGTTTTCATATCGTACATGTCCTCAGGGGAAGGAAGAATTCTCTGGGCCTCGGGAGGCCATATGATTTCCTGGGAAAGGAATCTTGTGGGAATTTATTCCCACAAGAAGAAGTGGATTAGGTAGAGTGGGTGAGTGCCCAAGGACCAGTGGGTGTCCAAGTCAAGCACTGGCCCCAGGGGCATGACCCTACACTGAAAACCTGCTTGTCTGGACTCACTCAGTACATTGCTGTGTTGGTAATTTGACCTAGGGAAGTAACAACCACTTGCAATGATGGCCAATGATATTTCAGAGAAGAGCATGCAGGGTGGCTTGCTGGGTTAAGGGAAGTTTGAACTGAGAAATAACACACCAACTCTGGTGTGATGCTACACCTTTCCATAAATGCCCCTGCAGGAGACAGCTTCAACCTGTGACATAGGACTTCGAAGTACCAGTGAGGAGTGGTTGTGCTCCCCAACATGTTAAGAAGGGTGTTCATCACTAAAGTTTTAGAATGGAGGCAGACAAGTTGCTGGCAATCCTGGAGAAATATTCAAGTCTCACTTCACAGATGGCCCCACCCCATCTGCAGTTCTCTTACTCATAAGGTGCACATAGAAATTGTCTTGCTAAGAATTTTCAAGATGCCCTTCAACTCAACATTTGATACAGAAATACTTTCAAAATTGTCTATGCTGAAGGTGTAATTTTCTTGATGTGCATGTCACCTGTCTGAACAAAGGTCCTCGGCACGTTCCAAAGGAGACCTTATCCAACAGCTTGAAGATGAGAACTGCAGGCTAGGTTAACTCATCCTGGAACTATGATCCTCCAAAAACGTGAATTGGGTGGAAAAAACAAGTGCTTGATGAGAGCAGGATGAGCACAATGTTACAGGGCATCACAGGATATTCAAACATGCATCCAGCTGAAAGAGAGAAATGTTAGAGAGACTGCATGTTGGATATTCAAACAGGGAGGAGTAAGAATATTTCTTCTGCACTAAATGCAGAATGATATTTGAGAGGAAAACAATTTCTGTGGTGGGTCTCTAAAAGAGGTTGTACTTTTGAGTGATCTCCCCAAACATTCCAGGAACTTTCTTCAGCTTCAAAGTGCTATGCAAATACAGCTAGAAGTTGGGGCCAGATCGTTCTGTAATCAAGGAGAGTTACTGAACACAAGTGAAATTGCTAAGGAAATAAAAGCCCTGCCCTGTTGCTGAATCTATCCTGCAGCCTATCAGGGAAGCCTCATTAATCATATGCAGATTTAACTCTCCTGATATATGACATGGTAGCAAAGGCCCACCATCATCATAGCATGTACACCTAGGCCCTTCACTATAAACAAGTCCAAATTTGCATGTGGAACATTGAATATTGCCTCTGGAAAAAAAGTCTGCAGCAAAACTTTGCAAATCAAAACAAAATCATCTCAGTTACAATGCAACACTGAGGACACAAGACATATAAAATCTTAACCTGAGAAACAGAAAACAATGCAAGTGTGAAAGGTGTGATAGGAGTTAAGGCTCAGGAAAAGGAGATCTTACAGCATGTCAAAATTCTAAGTCCTTATTTGTAGAAATTACAGGTATCTACACGATTTCTGCCATGTAACTAATATTGCTGATTTCATTTCTTCAATAGGATTAGTTTAAATGGGATTTCTTGGGTCATCTGTGCACTAACATCAATGCCTACTTCTCTTACAGCCACATGCCTCCATGTTTTCCTCAGAAAATTTTGAGCTCCTTGAGTAGACACAATACTTTTGTTCCTTAGATGCACAGGAAACACTTTTTTCTCCTCATTACTCCATCAACCTTGGGATTTAACCTGAAACAAAGGATGTTGCCTACTTCTCTCAAAAGTGACCTAAAGAATTTGAAAGAATTTTTTGGCTGTGCCTTGGGTGGTTTATCTGCAAAGCATATCATATATTCATGTCTGAAGATCATGCAGTCATCTACCTTAATGAGTATCTTCAAATCATGCCAACCCTCCAGTGTCTCAACACTTCTTCTTCAGTTCAATCAAGTGAACACAAAAAGGTTGGGTAAATATCAGATTTAATTGCTAGCCCATTCAACAGGGAGTATTCAGTAAAGAGTTGTGATGTGAGCCAAAATTGCTTCCTCAAAGTTCTGGATTTCTTAAGAAGCTGCATTCCTGAAGCTTAGACAACTCTCAGGAATGCAGAAGTCATAACAGCCTCATAATATGCTGACAAGAAAATTGAAACAGCAAGATCTACAAGATGAAAATGCTCACCAGGGTCTAAAATTAATTCTTTTCCTTTTTTGGGTTTTGAATTTCAGTTTTAGCTCATATTGGGATATCTTGTCTTTCAGCAAGAAATGATATTGAAAATATCACCCTAATGAGAGTTTGTGAAAGGGAAGCTTTCTGGTGTGCACTCCATTCTCTCTGAAAAGGAAGTGGGCTTCGACACCTCAGTGTTTTCCAACACAGCCAAAGTATCAACTAGAAGAGAGAAATGTAATAAAAACACAGCTGCACATAACCATGATGGCATTGTGTTCCATAAAACCTTTCTGTGACTGCAGGCCCTATGTGCAGCATAGCAAGGATGGCAACAAACCCATTCATGGAAACCCAAGTTGTCAAGGCCAAGCAACAAGCCCTCAGAAGAAAAAAATCCTGCATTTTCCTACATGGGACAGAAAGCTTTATGCCCTTCCAAAAGAAGTTCCCACATGCCAGTTCCAACCACTCTGCATAATGTAGCTCTCTTCTCTTTTGCTCTCATGTCCCAGGAGCACTGGTAAACCACTTATGCATTTCCGCATGGGATCAAAACCAGGATAGCAGAGTTTTGCAGAGAAATGAAGGAGTGACAGTTTAAAGGACAAGTCTTTCTGCAAGTAATCACACTGCAAAGAATTTTGAGAGGGATTCCTGCAAATATAACTACCAGACATTTGAAAACAGAATGGTGATTTTTTTTCTGTGAGAAAATATTATTCATGGGTTCATAAATCATGAGAGCCAACAACTCTTCCCATTACCTATGCATATTTACAGACTGTATCTCATAAAATTTCTGAGACATTCCCTTATTCAGAGGAAGAGACATTGCCCCCAAAATCCATATTTTCCAGTCAACCACATATCTGAGGGGAAAAGACAGATCCAACACCAACACTGGGATATACATTTGGCATAGGTGCTTAGAATTTCCTCATTGATAAGGCCAGGAGTAATTAAAAGAATGAGACAAGTGTTAGCAGCTTGCAATTGTAAAATTTTGGTGTTCAAGTGTGAAAGATTCCCTCAATTTCATTGGTCCCAACAATTAGAGTTTATAATATTTACTTCAAATGACTACTTCTCTGACTGCCACATGTCTCCATGTTTCTCTTGATTCATTTTCTGCTCATTAAGTAGCTACAACACTCTAGTTCCTTAATGGCACAGGGGTAAATCTGTCTCTCCTCATTACTCCCTAGATATTGGAAATTAACATGCCACAAAATATGCTCAATGGATTGTTCTCAAAGTGATCTACAGAACTTAAGAGAAATTATTGACTGTTCTATGTGTGGTTTTTCTACAAAGCAAATAACATAGTCAGGTCTGAAGGACATGCAGTCTTCTTCCTTAATGAACCTCTTCAGATCCTGACAACCCTCCAGTGGCTAAACATTTCCTCCTCTTCTTAATCAAGTGAACACAACACGCATGGATAAGTATCAGATTTAATGGCAAGCCATACAAAGAGTGTATTCATTAAGCAACTGTAATGCCAGTCAAAAGTGCTTGCCCAGAGACCTGGGTGTATTAAGAAGCAATATTCCTGAAGATGAGACAACTCTGAGGTACAGAGAGATCATAAAGACCTCATTAATATGCTGGCAAGAGGGTGGAGCCAGAAAAGTTCAACAAGATGAAAATGCTCACCAGGGCCTGAAATTATTTTCCATTATTGCATTTTGAAGTTCAGGTTTAGCAAATATTGGGATGTCATTGTTGGGTTTCAGCAATAAATGACATTGAAAATATCAACTTCACTACGATTTTTGAAGGAGCAATTTCTGGAGAGCACTCCAGGCTCTCTGCAAAAGAAGTAGACGTGTACACCTCAGTCTTTTAGAACACAATCAAAATATCAATTTGAAAATAGAGAGATGTCCACAGTGCAGAGCTGCACAAGGCCATTTATTTGTCAGTTTAATGTGGTTTCCATTTTTATGGATATAATTTATTAAAGACTTGTATGAAGTGGTGCTGAATACATAAATTAACTTCCACTGATTTCATTCAGGAGTCACAGGTATTATGTAAATCCTTAATTCCTTGAATCATTCAAAGTCCAGGTTCATACTGTCCTCATCAGGCATGCTTATCCTGTTTCATCCCTCAGTTTCACCTTGGAGGATTGTTTTGCCAGGGTTTGTTAAACTGACCTCTAGTTTGCATGTAGAAGGTGCTGGTGAAGGTGTGATTGGAATTATGCCAGAGGGCCTTTGTTCAGACATGCAATAGGCAGGTCAAGAAAATTACACCTTAAATAAAGACACATTGTGAAGGTATATTTGCACCAAAGGATGAGTGGTGGGTACCCTGGGAAAATCATAGCAATACAATATCTGAGGGCAACTTAATTGTAAGGAACAACAGAGCCAGTCAGGTCTGACTAGTGTAGTGAGCATAGAACATCTCAACTGGATTGCCAGGAAACTGCTAACCTCCATCCTAATTGATTAGTGATTAACTCTCTCCTATTGACATTGGAGTGCTCAGTAGCTCCTCACTTCTACTAAGAAATCCTAAGTCCATGATTCCAGCTGTCTCCTTTAGGGGCATTTGTGAATAGGTGTGGCATCACACCAGAGTTGGTGTGATGTTTCCCAGTTCAAACTTCACCCAACCCAATGAACTACCAGGCATGCTCCATTGCTCTGAAACATCATCTGTCATTATTTGGAGTGGCTACTATGGCCCTAGGCCATTATACTGACTCAGCAATGTACTCGGTGAGTGCAGACCAGGGGGAGTGTCTTCATAGCACCATGCCCCTGCGGCATGTGCAAGTCTTGAAGACCAATGCTCACTCCGGAAGCACCTCATCTTCCCCTGATCAACTAAACCTGGTGGGGACTAATTGCCTGCAGTGAGGTCCCCATTCCCAGTAAATCAGGATGCCTACTGCAGCCAACTGAGCATATCACTCCTTGGAGGCATGGATCATATGGCAGGCTGTCAGAATTTAGCAGGGTCCCTTATATTCTACAGAGTCTCAATGCCTGACAGGTGGGTCCACAACAAAGCTTGATCCCTCATCTCATCAGCTCAGAGGTTAGGATCCCTTTGTGGCAAACAAAAGATCCTGGGGAATGCCCACTTCCTCTTCCATCCCACCAGCACACCTGGGCCAGCCCTTTTCTTGATAGCTCCTCAGAAGCAGTGAGGACCTGAAAAAATTGGAAACCATGACACCATTGTGTGACTTATGGCTTTTCTGTGACTGCAGGCCATATGTGCAGCACAGCTAGGATGAGAGCCAAGTCATTCATGGAGACTCAAGTTGTTCAAGGTCCAGTCACAAGCCCATGGAAGAGGTAAAACCTGCATTTTCCTACACAAGCCAGAACACTCCATGCCCTTCCAAAGAATTTCCTGCATGCCAGACTCTTTACTCTGCATACTGTAGCTCTCCTCTGATTGGCTTTCATGTTGCTGGAAGACTAGTAAAATGTTTCAGCATTTCTGAGTGCGATCAAAACCAGGTTAGCAACAAGTTGTGGAGAAATGAAGGACTGACATTTCGAAGGACAGAACTTTCTGCAAAAACTCTCACTGCCAATAATGTTGAGAAGAATTTATGCAAACATAATGACTAGACATTTGAAAACAAATTTGGGTTTCTTTTTTTTGAGCAAATATTATTAATGGGTTCATAGATCTTGTTAGCCAGCATCTCTTCCCATTCCATGTACATATTTACAGACTGTGCCTAACCCTAACCCTAACCCTAATGCCTGCTACAGAACTTGACAGAAATTATGTGTCTCTGCCTTGTGTGGTTTTTCTGTAAAGCATGCCACATTGTCAGGCTGGTACAACATGCACACAGCTACATTCACAAGACTCTTCAGATCATGCCACCATTCCAGTATCTCAATCTTTCCACTTCTCTTCATTCAAGTGTACTCAGTAATGTTGAATACATCTCAGATATAATTGGAAACCCATTTGAAAGGTAATATTCAGCAAGCAGCTGTGGTGGCTGTAAATAGTGCTTCCCCAGAGACCTAGAATTCTTGAGTCAAAATTCCTGAGGATAAGACAACACTCAGGAAGAAAGAGGTTGCAATGGACTCAAAAATTTGCTGGCAAGTGTATTGCATTGGCAAGTTCTACAACATGAAAATGCTCACCAGGTTCTAAAGAGGGTTCTTCTCCATTTTAGCTTTTGCAATTCTGTTTGAGCACCTCATCTGAGTTCTTTGTTGCCTTTCAACAGGCAATGTCATTCAAAATATCACTGACACTAATATTTGCAAAGGATAAACTTTTGGGGGCATACTGCAGTCACTTGGAGAAAGAAGAGGGATTCTCCACCTCAATCTTTTCCCACACAACCCCAATATCAACTTGAAAACCAAGAGATGTTGACAATACCCCGCTTTAGGTGGCCCTATCTGTCCTCAGTGGGTTGTCCTTTGCATGTTTATAGACATCATTTATTACAGACTTATATGTATAGGCACTGAATACATTAGTTTATTTCCACTGATAAAATTGAGCATCCACAGGGCCAATGTAAAGTCTGGTTTTCCTGTATCAATTGAGATCCAGATTCTTTACTAATGAAGTCTTTTTTCAGGCATTTGTTAATTTTGAAGTATGTCTTATGAGATGCTTGTAGAGATGGGTGATGAATGGAATTTTATGATTCTTAGCAGGAAATTAAGAATGATATGATTCTGATGTTAATTCAGGGACAACCAAAGAGTGCCTATTTAAATTAATCCTATTGCAGAATTGAAATCAGGGACATCAGTTACGTGGCATAATTGGTGTGGATGCTGCTGTCTACAAATAGACTTGGAATGTCAAAATGTCGTAGGACCTCTGTTTCCTGTGCCCAAAGTCCTGTCACACTGTTCATACTTCCATTGTTTTTGCTGTTTTTCAACTTAAGATTTTACTAGTATTGTCTCTTTTTTGTTGCATCACAACAGAGATGTCTTTATTTAGGTTTGTGATGTTGTGCTGTACACATAATTTCCAGAGGCATCATTCAGTGGTCCATAAGCAAATTTGTTCTTGTGTAATGGACGTGCTTGGGTGTGCATACTATGGTGATGGAAGACCTTTCTTACCAAGTCATTTATCTAGAAAGCAATGTCTGCATATACTTAATGAGATATCCCTTGTAAGCTCCAGGGTAGAGTCATTAATGAGGTAGGACGTTTGTCCTTGTCAGTTGCAAATGTGTTCAAGAGCTAGCCTTGATTAGAGAATGATCTGGCCCCTACTCTATGCTGTATTTGCATAAGACATTGCACCTGAAGAAAATTCCTGGAATGTTTTTGGAGATCACTCACAAGGACAACCTCTTTTAGTGTCCCTTTACAGAAGTTGATTTCCTCTCCAACACCCATCTGCATTTAGTGCACAAGATATACCTTTTTTTTATCCCTGTATGAATATTCAACTTCCAGGAATTTTACCATTCCTCTCTTTCAGATGGATGCATACTCAAATTTCGTGTGATGCTCTGTGAAAATATCGTCATCCCGCCCTTATCAGGCACTTGTCTCATTCATCAATTTCACGTTTTTGGAGGATCATTGCTCCAGGTATGTGACCCTGGTCTGTAGTAGGCATCTTCAAATGGCTGGTTAGCATGTCCTTGGAAATGTTCAGAGGATCTTTGTTTAGACAAGTGATAGGCAAGTAAAGAGAATTACACCTTCAATGAAGACACATAGTGAAAGTGTTTCTGCCTCAAAGGGTGAGTAAACAGGCCTGAGAAAACTCACAGAAGACAATTTCTGAGAGCACCATAATTGTAAGACATCTTCAGACTTTGTGGACCTGGCCAGTAGAGTGAGCTTCAGATGTCTTTCCTAAATTGCCCGCATTGTGCTAGCCATCTTCCTAAATGTTTATTGATGAACATTCTCCTCAATACATTGGAGACATCAGCCACTCCTTACTTTATACTTAAAAATTCCTAACTCCCAGGTTCCAGCTGTCTTCATTTGGAATATTCATGGAAAGGTGTGGCATGACACCAGAGTTTGTTGCTTCCTGACTAAAATTTCAGCTAACCCACAGAGTTACCCCACATACTCCTCTTCTCTGAAATGTCAATGGTCATCATTGTGGGGGGCTGCTAAGGCCTTCAACCATTTTCCCAACTCAACAATGTAGGGAGTGAGTTCAGAGCAACAGGAGTGTGTTATTAGGTCCATTCCCCTGGGACCTGTTCTTGGAGTCATGACCCTCATATCCTTAGGCACCCCTGCTTCTCTCTCTGCTCCACAACTCCTGGTGGGTACCAATTGCCTGCAGGGGGTCCCCATTTACAGGAAATCATAAAACTACTGTGGTCCAATGAGCTCATTGAACCCTCATGAACATGGAATATATGGCAACCTGTCAGGTTTCAAAAGGGTCCCTTATCTCGGATAAAGTCAGGTGACTCAAAGCCCAAGTGGACAAGCACTCAGCACATCCTGTCTCCTCTTCTCCTGCTTGCAGAAATTAGTATCATATTTTTGGCCAACAAAAGACCCTTGGAACTCACCTGCTTCCTCTGGCCTCCTTCCACATTTCCTTGGTCCCAGCTGGAAATGGGGTCTTCTGGAAAGTCTTTTGCAGTAGCCAGAACCTGAATAGATTCTGTTTGCCATGGCAACCATGACACTTTTATGCTGTCTTTTGTCATTTCTGTGACTGCAAATGGTATATGGATCATAGATAGAATGACAACCAAGCAATTCATGGAAACCACAGTTGCACAAGACCCAGCAACAGCCCTGGAAGGAGAAAAAACTTGTATTCTCCTACATGAGCCAGAAAATTCCACACACTTCACAACAAACTCCCACATGCCAGGCACTTGTACTCTGCATATTGTAGCTCTCCTCTCTTTCTCTCATGTCCAGGAGCACAGGTAACAAGTTAGGCTTTTCTTTAGTGAGATCAAAACCAGTGTAGCAGCATTTTAAAGAGAAATGAAGGCTTGACAGTTCAATGGATAGAACTTTCTGAAGACAATCTCATTGCAAAGAATGTTGAGAGGAATTCCTGCAAACATATATAATGGAAGTTTGAAAACTGAGTGGGGATTATTTACCTCTGAGCAAATATTACTCATGGGTTGACAGATGTGGTGAACCATCACCTCTCCCCATTCCTTATACATATTTACACACAGTGCATTGCCAAGATGATGAACATTCCCTTATAAGGAAAACAGACTTTTCCCAGGAAAATCAACATATTCAAGCGCTCCCTTACCTGAGGTGAAAAGCAAGGTCATCACCCTCCACTGGGGTATGCATTTGGCCCAGCTGGTTATTATTTCCTCAAGGAAAAGGCCAGCAAGAATGAGAAGAAACAGACAATTGTGAGCAATTTAAGATAGTAAAGACTTGGTGCTCAGGTGTTAAAAATTCCCTCAATATTCTTAGGTCCCAAAGATCAGACCATGACATATTTAATACACAGAACTACTTCTCCTACTGTCACACACTTCCATTGCTCCCTCAGATAATTGTCTTCACGTTGAGGAGCTATAACTCTCTATTTTGTGAGAGGAATAAGGTTGAAACTTTGTCCCTTTAAGACTACCTAGACTTAGGGATATGACCTGCAACAAAAGTTTCTGACTTGGTTCTTGTCCAATGTCTTCTACAGAATTTGAGAGAAATTATGGTGCTCTGCTTGGGTGTTGTCTCTGCAATGCATATCACACAGTCAGGTCTGCATAACAAGAGTCATCTACCATAAGAAGTCTATTCAGATCATGCCAACATTCGAGTATCTCAAACTTTCCTCCTTCCCTTCAATCAGGTGAGCTCAGAAAGTTTGGAAAAGTCTCCGTTTTAATTAGAAACTCATTCAAGAGAGTATTCAGCAAGCAGCTGTAGTGGCAGGAAAATTGCTTCCCCAGAGACCTAGATTTCTTGAGTCAGAGTTTCTGAAGATGAGAAAACACTCAGGAAGACAGAGGTTGTAGTTTTCTCATTCATATACTAGCAAGTGTATTGCTTCAGCAAATTTTACAGCATGAAAATACTCACCAGGGTCCATAATGGTGTCTTATCCATTTTTGGAATTTGAAGTTCAGGTTGAACACACCTTGGGACTTCATTCTTGCCTTTCACCAGGGAATGGCATTCAAAATAACACCAGCACTAGTGTTTGCAAAGGAGAAGCTTTCTGGGGTGCACTGCAGTCTCTGCAATAGAGTTGGGATTATACACCTCAAAGTTGTCCCACACAACCCCAATATCAAATTGACAATCAGGTGATGTAGACAAAACACAGTTTCAGGTGGCACTGGGTGTACTCAGCCTGTTGTGCTTTGCATGTTACATACATTATCTATTAATGACTTGTATGAATTGCTCTGAATACATGTTTACTTCCACTTATATATTTCAGCAGCCACAGCAGCTATGAAAAGCCTGGTTTACCTGTATCACTCGAGATCCAGGTCCATTACTACTGAAACATTTTTTCAGACTTTTTCTTGCTTTGAGGGATGTCTCAAGAGATGCTGTGTAGGGATGGGTGAAAGAGGGTATGTTCTGATTTGTAGCAAGAAAATGAGAATTATTAGATTCTGATGTAAATGCATGGATGACCCAAGAACACCTATTTAAAATAGTAGTACTGAAAAAAATGAAATCATGGCCATTAGTGACATGGCACAATTGGTGTGAATTCCTGCAATTCCTATAAATAAGGACTTGGAATTTAGAATTTCTGTAGAATCTGCTTTTCCTGAGCCCTGTCCTGTCTAGCCTTTCACACTTCCATTGCTTTCTGTTTTTCCACTTAATATTATACATGTATTATGTCATCATTGTTGCATCATAACAGAGATGCTTTTGCTTAGATTTGCAATGTGGTGATGCACACTGTAAAGCTTGCAAGGGCAGCGGAAAGTAGTGGATTGAGTTTTATTAGAGTCTGTGTCCCAGGTGAAATCTCCAGCCCCCCACCCCAGGGTGAAAGTCGGGGTGGGAGAGCAGAAGAAATCGCACGTGGCTTTGGCTGTTCAGGTTTTTATACAGGAAAAAGGTTCAAGGCTCCTGCCTAAGAAAAGGTGCACCCAAGGTGGATGTCAGGGTCAGCAGGTCTGCCTCATTGGTCACTTCTGGCACAGTGTGTTGCTAGTTGACCTTGCTCCCTCCCCCTGAAGTCATCCAAATTCAACCTGACACACTTAATTTCCAGATATATCATTCAGTGGTCCACTTGCATATTTGTACTTTTGTAAATTGAAGTGCTTGGGTGTACATGCAGTGGAAAGTCCTTCCTACCAGGTCATATATCAGGAAATCTAGATCTGCATATGATTAATGAGGTATCCCTTGTAAGATTCAGGGTAATTTCATTAATGGAGGAAGGTGTTTAGGTCCTCAGCAATTGCAGATGTGTTCAGTAACTATCCTTGAGTTGAGATGGATCTGGCCCCTACTTCTTGATGTATTTGCATAGCACATTGCAGCTGAAGAAAGATCCTGGAATGTTTGGGGAGACAACTAACAAGGACAACCTCTTTAGAGTCATTTCATAGAAGTTGTTTTCCTCTAAAACACCCATCTGGACTCAGTGCCCAAGAAATATCCTTCCTCCCCCATGTTTGAATATTCAACTTCCAGGCTTTCTACCATTCCTCACTTTCAGCTAGAGGCATGCTAAAATTTCATGTTATGCCCTGTAGCAATGTGTTCATCCTGCCCTCATCAGGCACTTGTTTCATCCCAGAAATTTCATCTTATTGGAGGATCATTATTCCAGGGTGAGTGACCATGTCCTATGGTCTGCATCTTGAAGCTGCTTGTTAAGGTGTCCTTGGAAATGTGCAGATGGTGTTTGTTCAGACAAGTGATAGGCAGGTCAAGAGAATTACACCTTCTGTGAAGCCACATTGTGAAAGTGTTCCTGCTTCAATGGGTGAGTTGAAGGGCCCCTTGGAAACTCATAGGAAGACAATTTCTGATTGCATCCTAATTGTAAGATAATCACAGACCTGGTGGGTCCTGACAGGTGGAGCAAGCATTGAATGTCTCTCCTTGATTGCCAGCAACTTCCTAGCCTCCATCCCAAATGTTTTGTGAAGAATACCCTCCTCAACACTATGGGAAGCTCAACTGCTACTCACTGGAATTTAGAAGTCCTAAATCCTATATTCCAGCTGTCTCCTGTTGTGGCCTTCATGGGAGGGTGTGGCATGAAAACTGAGAAGGTGTGTTGTTTCCCGTTCCAAATTTAGCTAACCCACCAAGCCCCTCTGCATGCTCCTCTTTTCTGAAACATCAGTGGCAATCATTGTGAGGGACTGCTAATGACCTAGGCAAGTCTCCTGACTCAGGAATATACTGAGTGGGTCCAGAGAGAGAGAGTCTTAAAACAATTTTTCTGTGTTGAAGCTCAAGAGAAGTTTAAAATGGAGACCAATTTTTTTTCTTCAGTCTAAGGTTGATCCCTTGTCAAGTCTGATGATTTCCAATCTAGAGTGGGCTTTATCAAGGCTAGGCAGAGAAATTGTCTAGTGCTTTTTAACCCTTTTTTTCCTGGTTGGTAATCAGGTTAGGTTTGGATGTAGAAAAATATGAAACATTATCTTTCACTGCTTTTGAGAAGTGGGGCTGCTATACCACATTTCTTACTGAGATATGCCACTGGTTGTTGGGCTGGTAAGGGTATTTTTCTCTCAATGGTAAGCACATTAAATTTTTGCTCCATAGGCACATTGAGGATAGGGGCTGGAAATAAGTCTTTCTTAACTTTGGGTTAGGACCTCACTTCTGTTGCCATTTTGCAATAAATGATTTTTTTTCTGTGCTTGAGAGGCAAGCACTTTACCTACTGAACTACATCCTTAGCCCCTATACCATCTACCAATTGTATGGCATATGGAGACATAAGTCCAAAATCTTTTACAGCTGTTTTTAAGTTTTTAATAATTTTAAAAGACAATGGTTCCCAAGTAGGTTCCTTATCATCATCCCAATTAGAAATTACTGAGCAAGAAAAACATGCTTCCCATGCAGCTCGGGCTTGAGCAACAGCCCCTAAGATTCCTGCTTTATATTTTACCTTTATTGTTTTTTTTTCTTTTTACTCTTTTTAGGAGGTATAGAAACCACAATAGGAGTGATCACAGGAGGTTGATCCTCGATATGATAACTGTCTGCTGCTTCCTCTAAATTTTCCTTATCTGAGGGCAAAAGTTTGTCCCCTTCACTTTTGTCATCCTCTGAGTTGGATGAACTAATAGATGACACGAATGTCTTATAATTAGGGACTTTTGTGGACAACAGTGGAGTCTCCTCTGGAGATGAGACTCATTTATTCAAATAAATAACTTCATGTATAGGCTCAATGGCATCCCTGAGCAAATTGCAAAGGGCAAATTCATCATATGGGACACGTTCAGAGCCATGTTTAAGATAATAAATTTGCATTTTTTCTTCTAATTTTTTCCAAGTGGCTAAACTTAAATTACCCTCTTGGGGTAACCATGGAGAACATTCTTGTACAAAGAAAAGGGCTCTCTCTTTGCTCTCAGCAAGGCACATTGCTTCTCATTCTGTGATTACCTGTCTATTCTCACTTGATCTATCTCTAACAAGGGGTTTGTAGCACCCTGGACAGAACTTTTCCCCCAGAGTTCCCTGAGCAATTAAAATGAAATAAAATACTTACCAAGTGCTCTACATTGGGCGCCAATCTGCGGAGGTCCAGCCTTAGCAGGGGTCATGTTGCAGCTTGGTGGGGGGAAGGCATCGACGACGAGAATAAAGCAACACAGCCTCAAAGATCTGAGGCTTAGTTGTAAGTTTACTCTTTCATCGCTTAGTTCTAAGTTCACTCTAGCTGCTGCTATTTTACACACAATGTATATATACATTCAGCTTGACTACATTATTTTGAGATTACATAGAAGGGGAGGTGGTAAAGCTCTAAGGGAATGTCATGGACATAAGTATAATTGAAACAAATCAAGTTCTACTTAAATAAAATGTCAATAAAGCATTAACTGGTTCTGGTTTTTGTCTTACTAAGAACCATAAGTGCCGAGGCTATCCTTACAGGTTTAATGCGTCATGATTTAAAGTTATGTCAGGGAAAACAGTTGTACTTTAGACATCTCTTGGTGGCTGATATGCAGCATAAATACCTTTTGGCCTGTCTATATTATATAAAGTGGAACTTTCTTTTATTAACAGTTAAATGACACCCAAGATACAACTTCCCATCAATCTTATATGCAATCCACTGTGGTCCCTGAACTATAAAAACAGTTTCACTAAGAGGGGGGCACATTCTGGTTTGGGTTAAAGCAGATAGGCAGTTTGGCTGTGTTAAGCTAACTGAGAGCAGTGGACAATAACTCTTGTTGATCTGACCCACAACTTTTTTTTCTGTTTGCTTAAGGTAATATTCATATGAAATCGATTAAGGCTTGAGTAGTGTTATTTATATGTTCCAGATCACTTAATATCATAATTTTTCCATTTTCTTTAAAGGTAAACATACAATAAGAGATAACACAAGAACAAGAAGGAGCATGCCATGTCCACATATCATAGAAGGTTAGACCATGCAAGAATCTTCATTATTCCAGTGGAACCATGTCAAACACTGAGGGGAATAGTATTGGGCATGGCACATGGCAACCGTGATGCTAGTAAGCTGTCATATGGCATTACTATGACAGTAGGCAAAGGCACAGCCCAGCTTAGATGACATTCAAGCCATTCTTGGAAACCAAATTTGCTCAAGATCCAGCAACAAGCCCCATTCCCAGGAAATCCTAATTCCTGCTGCAGGCCAATAAGCACATTGCCCCATTGAGGACATGCATGGTATGTCCACCTGTCCAGTTTCAGTAGGGTCCATTATCTTGGATGGTTTATATCTCAATGCCCATGGGGACATGCCCACTAAGCACCCTGATTTCTCCTCTCCTGTTAAGATTTTAGCATCCCAATTGTGGCAAGAAAAAGACCCCTGGGACTTGCCTGCTTCCTCTTCACTGTTCCCACCACAGCTTTTCTTGAAGGTTGAACCAGAGTAGCCAGAACCTAAAGAGACTCTGGTTGCCATGGTAAGACTGACATCAATGTGCTTTCATATGGCCTTTCTGTGATTGAAGGTGGCATGCTCAGAACAGCTAGTTTGACAACCAAGCCATTCTTGGAACCCAAGTTGCTCAAGGCCCAGCAACAATCCCTGAGTAGAGAAAAAGCCTGCATTTTGCTTGCAAGAGACACAAAATTCCACCCCCTTCTAATCCATACTCCCACATGCCAGTCACTTCCACTCTGCATAGTGTACATCTCCTCTCTCTTGCTCTCATGTCCCAGGATCACAGGGAAAGAAGTTAGGCATTTCTTGAGTGGGATCAAAACAAGAGTAGCAGCATTATGGGCAGAAATGAAGCCTTGACAGGTCAATAGATAGAGCTTTCTGCAAATTATCTCACTGTAAAGAGTGTTCAGGGAAATCCCTGCAACATAACAACTGAACATTTGAAAATTGAATGCGGATGATTTTTTCTCTGAGAAAATATTATTCATGGATTCACAGATACTGTGAACCTTCACCTCTTCTAATTCTCTATACTTGTTCAAACACTCTGCCTCACCATGATGCTGAGATATTCCCTAATTAGAGACAGAGACTTATCCCAGGAAAGACATCTTTTTCAAGCACCCATTTAGCTCAGATGAAGAGTGAGGTCCAGCACTTCCACTGGGTTATGAATTTGTACCAGCTAATCAGAATTTCCTCAAGGCATATAGGCCAGGAGGAGTGAAAAGTAAGAAAGAGTTGTGAGCAATGCATGATTTTAAGTGCTTAATGTTCAGATGTGAAAGTTTTCCTGAGTTTATGTGAGTTCCAAAGATCAGAGCATACAATATTTCCTACAAAGACATACTTCTACTGGTGCACAATTCCATGGTTCCCTCAGATAATTGTCTGCTCATTGGGGAACTACAACTCTCTTTTTCCTTAAAGGGAAAATGAAAAAACTTTGTCTTCTTATCACTACCAAGACATTGGGATTTGATATGCAGAAAAGTTTTCTGGATGGGTTGGTCTGAATTCCTTCTGCAGAATTTTATAGAGTATATTTTTCTCTGCTTTGGATATTTTTTTGTTCAAGGCATATCAAATAGTCATGCCTGCACAACATGCAGTAATATACCTTCAGGTGCATCCTCAGATCATGACAACCATCCTTTATCTCAATCTTTCCTCCTCCATTCAATCAAGTGAACAGAAAAGAGTTGAATAATTCTCAGATATAATTGGAAACCCATTCTAAAGGGAGCATTGATCAAGCAGCTGTGTGGTCAGGAAAAAGTGCTTCCCCAGAGACCTAGATTTCTTGAGTCAGTATGCCTGAAGTTTAGACAACTCTCAGTAATGCAGAGGTTGTAACTATCTCATTAGTATTCTGGCAAGTGTATTGCATCAGCAAGTTCTACAACATGAAAATGCTCACCAGGGTCTAAAGTGGATTCTTCTCTATTGTTGGTTTTCTGAGTTCATGATGAGCACATTTTGGGACTTCACTGTTGCCTTTCATCAGTGAATGACTTTGAAGATATCACATATGCTAGTGTTTGTGAAGGAGAAGCATTCTGATGCTCACTGCAGCCTCTCTACAAATGAAATGGGCTTCTACAACTCGATGTTATTCAACACAATGACAATATCAACTTGAAAACTGAGAGATGTATTCAAAACACAGCTGCAAGTGGCCCCAGCTGTACTCAGTTTGTTGTGCTTTGCATGTTTATTGATACCATTTATTAAAGACATGTATGAATTGGCATTTAATGCATAAGTTTAATTCCACTGATATCATTCAGCAGCCACAGGGTCTATGTAAAGTGTGGTGTCCCTGTATCACTTGAGATCCAGGTCCATTACTAATGAAGCATTCTTTTCAGACAATAGTTCATTTTGCATGATGTCTTAAGAGATGGTGTGTGGGGATGGTGTGTTCTGAATTTTATCAGTGATATGAGAATCATTTGATTCTGATATTAGTACAGGGATAATCCAGAAAAGCCTATTTAAAAAATCCTTTTGCAGAAATGAGATGAAAGACATGGGTTAAGTGGCATGATTAGTTTGGTGGCCTATAATTCCTACAAATAAGTACTAGGAATTTTGAAGTGGTATAGGATCTCCTTTTTCTGCACCCTAGGTGCTATCATACCATTCATACTTATCTGCTTTCTCTGTTTTTTAATTTAGGATTTTGCATATATTTTGTCTTCATTTTTGCATCATCACAGAGACATTTTTGTTTAGATTTGCAATGTTGTGCTGCACAGTTTATTTCCAGAGGCATTATTCAGTGGTCCATATGGAAATTTACAATTTTATAAACTGAAAGGTTCAGGTGTACATGCTGTTGTGACAAATGACCTTTCCTACTAGGTTATGTGCCATGAAAGCTAAATATGCATATGCTTAATGAGGTACACATGTCAGTTTGAGGATAGAGTCAGCAATGGGGGAGGGCCATGAGGTCCCTAGCATTACACTTGGAATCAACAGCTATTCTTGCTTACCAAAAGGTCTTGTCCATACTTCTTGCTGTATTTGCATAGCAGTTTGCAGTTGAAAAATGTTCCTGGACTGTCTGGGGAGACCACTCACAAGGACGATGTGTTTTAGAATCCCATTACAGATGTTGATTTTCTCTACAACACCCTTCTGCATTTAGAGGCTCAAAATATCCTCACCCTCTCTCTTTGAATATTAAACCATCCAGACTTCCTCACTTTTCACTTTTTCAGAAGGATGCATGTTCAAATTTCATGTGATGCCATGTAACAAAGTGCTCATCTGCCATCATCAGGCACTTGTTTCATCATTCAATTTCACGTTTTGGGAGGATCATTGTAGCAGGGTGTGAGACCCTTCCCTGTAGTCAGCATCTTCAAGCTACTGGTTAAAGTGCCTTGGAAATATGCAGAGGTACCTTTTTCAGACAGGTAATAGGCAGGTCAACAGATTTACACCTTTGCTGAGGACATATTCTTAAAGTGTTTCTGAATTAAAGGGTGAATGTAAAGTTCCCTTGGAAACTCATAGCAAGACATTTTCTGAGTGCACCCTAATTGTAAGAGAATAGTAGATGTGGTGGCACCTGACTAGCAGAGTAAATATCCAATGACTCTCCTAGATTTCCAGAATCTTGTTAGCCTCCCTCCTAAATGTTTAGTGAGGAACAACTTCATTGATATTTTAGAAAACTCTGTCACTCCTCACTTGTGTTTAAAAGTCCTAAATTCCAAGTTCCAACTGTCTCCTGTAGGGGCATTTGTGGAAGAGTGTAGCATCACACCAGAGTTGGTTTGTTGATTCCCAGTTCAAATGTCACCTAATCACCAAGACACCCCACATGCCCTCTTCTCTGAAATCTCATAGGCCATCATTGCGAGTGGTTGATAATGCCCTAGAACAGTTTACCAACTCAGCAATATACCCAGTGAGTCAAGACTTGCAGGAATATCTATGGAGGTCCATGCCACTGGGGCATGTTTAAAGCTTGGTAAACGAACTGTAGTTGGGCACTATTGCTTCTCTCACTGGGCCAAAAGTCCTGTGGCAATAAATAGCCTGCAGGGGTTCTCCATTCCCAAGAAATCTTAATGGGTGCTGTGGCCTAGTGTGCATATCACCAACTCATGGATTTGGACTATGTGGTAACCTCTCAGGTTTCATCAGGGCCCCTTTTTATGGATGAAGTCAGATGTATGAATGTCGAACAGGCATGCCCACTAAACACCCTGATTTCTCTTCTCCTGTTTGAAGAGTTTAGCACCTGATTTGTGGCACAGAAATGACCACTGGGACCCACCAACTTTATCTTTACTATTGGCAGCACAGTTAGAAAAGAATTGTTCTTGAAAGTTCTTCTCCAGTAGCTAGAATCTGAAGACATTCTGTTTGCCATGGCAATTGTGATGCCATTGTACTGTCATATGGCCTTTCTGTGACAGTAGTCACAGGTCCAGCACAGCTTGGATGACAGTCAAACCATTCGTGGAAACCCGAGTTGCTGAAGACCCAGCAAATAGCCCTGGAATCAGAGAAAACATGCATTCTCCTACATGAACCAGAAAATTTGACACCCTTCCAAGCCAAACTCCTGCATGTCAGGCCACCTAACTTTGCATGTCATAGTTCTCTTCTTTCTCACTCTCATGTCCCAGGAGAATAGGGAAGCAAGTGATGAACACACTGCTCAATCTTTTTGAGAACTCAGTCAATCCTTCCTTGTATTGAAAATACTAAGTCCCAAGTTCCCTCTGTCTCTTGTAGAGGCATTAATGCAAAGGAATAATATCAGAGCAAATATGGTGTGTGGTTTCCCACTTAACCTTCACCTAACCAACCAAGCTGCTTCACATGCCCTCTTTTTAAAATGTCATTGACCAAAATTGCACGAGGCTGAAAATACCCTGGAACAATTTCCCGACTCAGCAATGTACACAGTGAATCCAGACATGCAGGAGTGTCTACATAGGTCCACGCCAATGGGACAGGTTCTAGGCTTGGTAACCCTTGGGCAGTCCTGTTTCTCTCACTGGACTGCAAGTCCTGGTGAGGACCAATTGCCTGCAGGGTTCCCCATTCAGAGGAAATTATAACAGGTGCTGCCATCCAGTGAGCACATTGCCACTGTATGAATACGGACTGCATGGCAACCCATCAGGTTTCAGAAGATCACTGAATGTGGTTGAAGTAGGCTGTATCAATGACCAACGGGACACATCCATTAAACTCAACGATTTTGCTTCTCCTGTGTTAAGAGTTAAGCATTCCAATTTTACAAACAATCGCTGGGACTCGCCTGCTTCCTCTTCACTATCGTCAGCACAAATGGTAAAGAAATTTTCTTGAAGTTTCCTCTGCAATATCCAGAACCTGAAGAGATTCTGTTTGCCATGGTGTGTATGGCCTTTCTGTGACAGTAGTCTAGCAACTGTTGGATGACTTCCAAGCCATACTTGGAAACCCAAGTTGCTCAAGACCCAGAATCAAGCCCTAGAAAGATACAGATTTTTCTCCTACATAAACCAGAGTATTCCACATCCTTCCAAAACAAACTCCCACATACTAGCCCCTTGCACTACGAATACTATAGATCTCTCAAATCCTCTCATGTCCCCGGAGCACAGGGAAGCAAGTTAGGCACTTCTTGAGTGCTATCAAAACCAGAGTAGCAGTATTTTGGAGAGAAATGAAGATTTGACAGATCAATGAATAGAACTTTCTGCAAGTAATCTCACTGCAAACATGTTCAGAGAAATCCCTGCAAACAAAACTGAATATTTGAAAACTAAATGTGGATGAATTTTTCTCTGAGCAAATATTATTCAAGGATGCACAGATCCTATGAACCTTCTTCTCTTCCCATTCACTATGCATATTTTCAAACTGCCCCTCACAGTGATGCTGACACATTCTCTAGAGAAACAGACTTTTCACAGAAAAACCAACTTTTTCAAGCACCCACTCACCTGAGGTGAAAAGCAAGGTAAAGCACCTCTACCAGGATATGCATTTGGCATAGCTGGTTAGAATTTCCTCAAGAAAAACGCCAGGAGGAGTAAAAAGAGAAAGGTAACAGCAGTTTGTGATGTTAAGGTCTTTGTCTGCAGGTGTGTAAGCTTCTCTCAATTTCCTTTAGTCCCAAAGATCAGAGCATATATTATTTCCTTCAAAGGCCTATGTCTCCTACTGTTGTATACCTCC
Source organism: Glaucomys volans (assembly GCA_020662805.1). Lineage (NCBI taxonomy): Eukaryota > Metazoa > Chordata > Mammalia > Rodentia > Sciuridae > Glaucomys > Glaucomys volans. The sequence continues at coordinate 4,302 of JAJEJO010043603.1, read as the reverse complement.
CTGTTTCCCTCTGATAATTGTCTGGTCTTTGATCACCTACAATTCTCTTCTTGCTTAAAGGGAGAGTGATTAAATTTTGTCTCCTCTTGGCTATCTAAATATTGGAATTTCACCTGCAAAAAAAAAATGCTTCTGGATGGTGTGTTCTCTAAAGCTATCTAAAGAATTTCAAAGGAAGTATTTGCCTCTGCCTTGGTTGGATTTCTACAAAGCATAACACAGAGTCAGGTCTGCACAACATGCAGTCATATACCTTAAAGGACACCTTCAAATCATGCCAAACCTCCAGTATCTTTACTTTTCCTCCTCTGTTCAATCAAGTGAACACAAAATGGTTGGATAAATCTCAGATTTAATTGGAAGCCCATTCTAAAGCATATTCAGCAAGCAGCTGTGGTGCCAGGAAAAATGCTTCCACAGAGACATAGATATCTTATGAGTCAGTATTCCTGAATATGAGACAACTCTCAGGAGCACAGATGTTGTAATTGTCTCATTAATTTGCTGGCAAGTGTATTGCATCAGCAAGTCCTACTACATGAAAATGTTTACCTGGTACTAGAATTAATACTTATCCATTGAGGTTTTTGAAGATCAGCCTTAGCACATATTGGGACATCATTGCTGCCTTTCAGCAGTGAATGGCTTTCAAAACAACAAGAAAACTACTGTTTGTGAAGGAGAAGAATTCTGAGGAACACTGCAGTCTCTGCAAAAAAAAAGTGCACTCTACACCTCAATGTTGTCCAACAAAACCACAATATCAGCTTGACAATCAAGAGATGTACACAAAAGCCTGCTGCAGGTGGCCTTGGATGTACTCATTTTGTTGTGCTCTGCATGTTTAGAGACATCATTTATTAAAGATTGTATGAATTGGCACTTAATACATAAGTCAACTTCCACGGATATCATACAGCAATCAAAGGGGTTATGCAAGGCCTGGTTTCCCTTTATCATCCAAGATCCAGGTCATTACTAATGAAGCATTTTTTCAGACTTTTGTTACTTTGAGGGATGATTAAGAGATGATTTGCAAGGATGGGTGAAGATTGCTATATTTTCAAATTTACCACAGAAATGAGAATTATTTGATTCTGATGTTAGTGCATGGATGACACAGGAAAGCCATTTTCAAAAAAAGACCTCTTAGAGAAATGAAAACAGAGACTTTACTTATGTGGCACAATTTGTATGGCTGCCTATAATTCCTACACAAAATGATTCTGAATTTTGACAGCCTGTAGGATCTCCTTTTCCTGCACCCTAAATCCTGTCACACCATTCATACTTATGCAGCTTTCTCTGTTTTTCAAATTAGGATTTCACAAGTATTGTGTCCTCATTGTTGCATAGTAGCAGACACATTTTTCTTTAGATTTTTGATATTGTGCTGCACAATTTATTTACAGAATCATCATTCAGTTTTCAAAATGCAAAATTGTACTTGTGTAAACTGAGGTTCTCAGGTGTACCTGCTGTTCTGAATGAGGATCATTCCTACCAGGTCTTATGCCAGGAAAGCTAAATCTGCATATGCTCAATGAGGGATTACTTGTAAGCTAAACAGTACAGTAAGCATTGAGGGAGGGAATTTAGAACATCAACATTGCACTTGTGATCAGGAACTATCATTGCTGACACAACGATCTGGCCCCTACTACTTGCTGTGCATGCATAACACTTTGCAGCTGAAGAAAGGTCCTTTGTGTGGGGTGTTTGTGGAGACCACTCACAAGGACATCTTTAGAGTACCATCAGAGAAGTTGGTTTCCTCTCCAACACACATTTGCATTTAGAGCAGAAAAATATCCTTACCCCTCCATTTTTGATTATACAACCACCAGTCAAACGACTATTTCTCTGTTTCTGATGGATGCATGTTCAAATTTCATGAGATGCCTTGCCACAAAGTGCTCATCTTGCCTTTTTCATTCACTTATTTCATCACTCAATTTCACGTATTGGGGGAATCATTCTTTCAGGGCATTTGACGTTGTCCTGTTGTCCACATCTTCAAGTTGCTGGATAAGGTGCCTTGGAAATATGCAGAGATTCCTTTTTCAGACAGGCTATAAGCAGATCAAGAGATTTAACCTTCACTGAAGATACATTATGAAAACATTTCTCCATTAAAGTGTGAGTGGAAGGGCCCCTTTGCAATCCATAACTGGACAATCTCTGAGTGCACCCTAACTGTAAGAGAGCAGAAGATGTAGTGAGGACTGGCCAGCAGAGCGAGTATAGAATGTCTCTCCTAGATTGGCAGCAACAGTCTATTTTCCAATATAAATAGTTAGTGATGAACGTTCTGCTCATTATTCTTGAGAACTCAGCCACTCCTCCCTTGATTTTAGAAGTTCTAAATCCCAAGTTCCAGCTCTCTCCTTTAGGGACATTTGTGGAAAATGGTAGTATCATACAGAGTTGGTGTGTTGTTTCCTACTTCCAAATTCACCTAACGAACCAAGACAACCTGCAGGACCTCTTCCCCAAAATGTCATTGGCCATCATTGTGAGTGGCTGTTAATGCACTAGACCAGTTTCTGGACTCAGAAATGTGCCCAGTGCATCCAGGCATGCAGGAGTGTCTATGTAGGTGGATGCCCCTGGGAATATTCTAGGCTTGGTAACACTCCTGTGCTTGGGCATTCCTGTTCTCTCAATGGGCCACTCTTCCTGGAGAGGACCATTTGCCTTCCAGGGTCCCTATTCCTAGGAAATTATAAATCATGCTGCTGTTCAGTGAACCCACTGCCACTGTGTGAATATGGATTGTGTGGCAACCTATCAGGTTTCAGAAGGATCCCTGATCATGGAAGAAGTTGGATGTATCAAAGCCCAAGGGGACATATCTACTAAACACCCTGATTTCTTGTCTCCTGTGTAAAGAGGTAAGCATCACAATTATGGCACACAAGTGACCACTGCCTGTTCCACTTCACTATTGGCAGCACAGCTGGAAAAGAACTTCTCTTGAAGGTTCCTCTGCAGTATCCAGAACCTGAATAGATTCTGGTTATCATGGCAATCATGACACCATTGTGCTCTCATAAGGCCTCTCTGTGACAGTAGTCATATGTTCAGCACAGCTTGCATGAGAGCCAAGGCATTCTTGGAAATCCAAGTTGCTCAAGACAAAGGAAAATTCCCTGGAGAGAGAAAAAACCTGCATTCTCCTCCATGAACCAGAAAATCCCATGCCCTTCCAAAACATACATGCACATGCCAGACTTTTCTATCTGCTAACTGTAGATTTCCACTCAAATTCTCTCATATCCCAGGAGCACAGGGAAACAAGTTAGGCAATTCTTGAGTGGGGTCAAAACCAGTGTAGCAGCACATTGTGGAGAAATGAAGACTTGACAGGTCAATGAATAGAACCTTCTGGAAATAATCTCACTGCAAAGAATGCTCAGTGAAATTCTTGCAAACATAATGCTTGAAAACTGAATGGGGATTATATTTTTCTCTGAGCAAATATTATTCATGGTTTCAGAGATCCTGTGAAACTTCTCCTCTTCCCATTCACTATGCAAAATTAACACATTGGACCTCAGCACAATGTTGACACATCCCTAATTAGAAAAACAGACTTTTACCAGGAAAACCAAGTTTCTCAAGCACTCACTTACCTGTAGTGAAAAGCAAGGTCCAGCACCTCTACCAGCATATGCATTTGGCACATCTGTTTAGAATATCCACAAGAAAAAGGCCAGAAGGATTGAAAAGAGACAGGTGAGAGCAGTTTGTGACATTAAGGGCTTTGTCTACAGGTGTGTAAGCTTCCCTCAATTTCCTTTAGTCCCAAATATCAGAGCATATAATATTCCCTTCAAAGGCCTAAGTCTCCTACTGCCACATGCCTCCTTGCTTCCCTATGATAATTGTCTGCTTCTTAACCACCTACAATTCTCTTTTTCCTTAAAGGGAGGGGGATTAAATATCCCTCCTCCTGGCTATCTAGAAATTGGGATTTGACCTGCAAAAGTATTTCTGGAGGGATTGTTGTCCAAACACATCTACAGAATTTCAAAGGATGTATTTGCCCCTGCCTTGGTTGATTTTTTGGCAAAGCATATCACAGAGTCAAGCCTGCACAACATGCAGTCATATACCTTAAAGAGCCTCTTCAAATCATGCCAAACCTCCAGTATCTTTACAATTCCTCCTCTGTTCAAACATGTGAACACAAAATGGCTTGATAAGTCTCAGATTTATTTGGAAGCACATTTTAAATAGAGTGTTCAGCAACCAACTGTGATGCCAGGAACAATGTTTCCACAGAGACATTGATATCTT
>JAJEJO010043600.1:0-10321 GCA_020662805.1 Glaucomys volans | reverse complement strand
TTTTTTTTTTTTTTTTTTTGGAACCAGGGATTGAACTCAGGGACACTTGGCCACTGAGCCACATCCCCAGTCCTATTTTGTATTTTTATTTAGAGACAGGGTCTCACTGAGTTGCTTAGGGCCTCGCTACATTGCTGAGGCTGGCTTTGAACTTGTGATCCTCCTGACTCAGCCTCCCAAGTCGCTTGGATTACAGGCATGCACCACCACGCCCGGCTGTTTTAAAAGTCTTATTGCAGATTCGAAAAGATCTGAAACTACATGTTGAATGTAAGACACGTTCAAGAAAGTTCATAACAACTGGGAACAACCCAATGTTTTATATCATGGAATACTACTCAGTAACAAAAAGGATGAGCTCCTGCCACAAGCAATGTGAATGAGCTACAGATAGGTTGAGTGAAAGGAAAGCAGCTGGATATGAAAGACTGTAATTCCATTCACATGAAGTTCAAGAGCGGGCCAAAGCAATTTACAGTGATTGAAGTCAAAGCAGTGGTTATTTCTGGGGTAGAAGCAGGTGATGATATTGACTGAGAAAAGGCATGAATGAACTTTCTGGAGTGTTATTGGCTACATGAATGGCGTGGCCCCAGTGCTTCTCTCCTCTAGTACTCTGTCCTTGTATAGTCCCTTTCCTGCCTGGTATTAGGACTGGTCTGTATGCTCACCAAAATATGACAGAAGTGACAGCACGTCACTTTTGAGGCTGGAACATGAAAGTCTGTGGCCTTGCTATGCTGTCTCTTGGATCCCTCATTCTAGAGGAAGCCAGCTGCTATGTCTGGAGGAAACTCAATAAGTCTATGAAGAGGCCCACATGGAGAAGCAGCCAGGCCTCCTGCGCGCCCCCCACACACACACCTTAGAAGCAGATCTTCCAGCCTCATGAAGGCTTCAAATGACAGAAACCTGAGCCAACATCTTGACCACAGGTTTGGAACAGAGACCCTGGGCCAGCATCACTCAGAACCACTCCAATCCCTAACCATCAAAAACTGGGATATAAGAATTATTTGTTCTTTTAATTTTTTTGAACAATTCTGGGGATTGAACCCAGGGGCACTCTATCACACAGTTACATCCCCAGCCCTTTTTACTTTTTATTTTGAGACAGGGTTTCTCTAATTGCCCAAACTTGCAATCCTCCTGCCTCAACTTCCTGAGATGCTGGGATTATAGAAAGGGGCAACCATGACTGGCCTGAGTATTTGTTCTTTGAACACACTGAGTTTTGAGGTAATTTGTTATGCAGTTATATAAGTGTATGATAGGTTAAAAACTGTGGGAACAGTGAGAAGTCAGCCATCTACAAGCAAGAAAGAGAGCTCACCAGGAATCAAATCACCTGGCACCTTGATCTTGAACTTTCCAGCTTATAGAACTGTGAGGAACATGTTTCTGTTATTAACCATTTCACCATGATTGTCACAGATTTTATTTTTTATTTTTTGGCAAAAAAAGTGAGGTGCACAAAATGTGATATCCTATGGAGTGGTGTGTCATTTGGTAATGGAAAGCAATGAACCTCTGGGCCATGCTCCCGTGTGCTCCAGCCTTGAACACATGGTGCTGAGGACAGAAGCCAGACACACACCTCATGCCGCCTCATTCCGCCCACAGGAAACACACAAAGTAAGCAAATCTGTTAGAAAGCAGATCTGAGTGGCTATCCAGGAGTGCAGGGGTTGGGGGACATGGAGGGAGGTGAGGCCAGAAGCAGTGGACTTCCATGGCTAGGGGTGATAAAACTGATTGTGGTCTGTATATATTCTAGAAGTCACTAGAAGTCATTAGTAGTTTAAAGTTGTACACTTTAAATGGGTGAATTGAATGGTGCTGAACTATTAAAAAAAAAGTGAGGTGCAACCATTATGTGAATTTTTTTTAATTGTGCTGGTATTACTTTAAACTCATTTATTACTACATTGTCTTTGGTGCGAATTTAGGATGTATAGAATACTTATGAATATTCATTAAAATTGAATAGTCCAAACTGATGCACATCATTTTTTCCAGATAGTTAGTGAATGTTTTTCTGGTCTAAAGAAAAGTTAATACATTAGGTTGTTACTGATTTGTGTACTGTAGTCAAAATATTACACTTGAGAAAACTTACGACAGTGTTGTGAAGTATGGATTTACAAAATTTAATCCTCTGGGTCCAAAGATTCTGCACACTGTCACTGAGGATGGCATGGTCATAACATGTTATGAGGTAATTTGTTATGCAATAATATAAGTGACATGTTATGACCATGCCATCCTCAGGGTCACCAACAGAAGACAGGTTCACCATTAGAACCATGGCCTCTAAACACAGCATTTGAATCAGGGAATCTAGTATATGCATTCAGAACTCTGGGCTCCTGGCTCCCAGTGCTTAAGAAGACAAATGCTTACCCATATATGTGTCACTGGTGAACACATTGCTGTGCTGTTTACCTTTTTTTTTTCAAATTTGTTCTTTTAAGATATACATGACAGTAGAATGTATTTTGGCATATTATACATACATGAAATAAAACTTATTCTAATTAGGATTGTATTCTTGGGTTGTACATGATGAGGAGTTACCCTGGTTGTATATTCAAATACAAGGATAGGAAAGTTATATCTGATTAATGCTATTGTCTTTCCTATTCCCCTCCCCTCCCCCTTCCCTTCATTCCCCTTTGTCTAATCCAATGAACTTCTATTCTTCCCCTCCCCACCCTCCCTTGTTGTGGATTAGCATCCACATATCAGAGAGAACATTCAGCCTTTGGTTTTTTGGGACTGACTTATTTCACCTAGCATGATATTCTCCAGTTCTATACATTTACTGGCAAATGCCATAATTTCATTCTTCTTTAAAACTGGGCAATATTCCATTGTGTATATATGCCACATTTTCTTTATCCATTCATCTGCTGAAGGATAACTAGGTTGGTTCCAGCTTGGCTTTTGTGAATTGAGCTGCTATAAACATTGATGTGGCTATGTCACTGTAGTACACTGATTTTAAGTCCTTTGGGTATAGCTGAGCTACAGGATAACTGAGTCAAATGGTGGTTCCAATCCAAGTTTTCTAAGGAATTTCCATACTGCTTTCCAGAGTGGTTGCACCAATTTGCAGTCCCACCAGCAATGTATGAGAGTATCTTTCTCCCCACATCCTTGCCAATATTTATTGTTACTTATATTCTTGATAATTTCCATTCTGACTGGAGCTATATAGAATCTCAGTGTAGTTTTAATTTGCATTTCTCTAATTGCTAGAGATGTTGAACAATTTTTCATATATTTGTTGACCAATCATATTTATTCTTCTGTGAAGTGTCTGTTCAGTTCCTTTGCCCATATATTGAGTTCTTTGTGGGGTTTTGTGTTAAGTTTTTTGAGTTCTTTATATTATCCTGGAGATTAGTGCTCTATCTGAAGTACAGGTCATAAAGATTTTCTCCCATTCTGTAGACTCTCTCTCTTCATGTTCTTGATTGTTTCCTTTGCAGTGAAGAAGCTTTTTAGTTTGATACTATCCAATTTATTGAATCTTGATTTTACTTCTTGTGCTTTAGTAGTCTTATTGAGGAAGTTGGTTCCTAAGCCAACATTATGGAGAGTTAGGCTATGTTTTCTTCTAGTAAGTGCAGGGTCTCACACCAATGATTTATCAGCTGAAAGAGAAATCAGGAAAACTATCTCTTTTGCAACAGCCTCAAAGAAATAAAATAAAATACTTCGGAATCAATCTAACAAAAGAGGTAAAAGATCTCTACAACTATAGAACACTAAAGAAAGAAATTGAAGAAGACCGTAGAAAATGGAAAGATCTCACAAGTTCTTGGATAGGCAGAATTAATATTGTCAAAATGGCCATACCACCAAAAGTGCTACACAGATTCAATGCAATTTCTATTAAAATTCCAATGACATTTCTCATAGAAATAGAAAAGCAGTCATGAAATTCATTTGGAAAAATAAGAGGCCCAGAATAGCCAAACAATCCTTAGAAAGAAAAGTGATGCAGGAGGAATCACAATACCAGGCCTTAAATTATACTACTAAAAAACGGCATAGTATTGGCACAAAAACAGACATAAAGACCAATGGAACAGAATAGAAGACACAGCGACATACCCACATAAATACGGTTAACTCATACTAAACAAAGGTACCATAAACGTTGGAGAAAAGATAGCCTCTTCAACAAATGGTGCTGGGAAAACTAGAAATTCATATGTAGTAGAATGAAATTGAACCTCTATCTCTCACCCTGCACAAAACTCAACTCAAAGTGGATCAAGGACCTATATATTAGACCAGAGACTCTGTTTACCTTTAAAGGACATGACAAATAAAATCATACCATGAGATGATTACTTGATGAAAGGTTATAAACTAATCTTAGGACTGGAAAGACAGGATGTAACTATTATGCTAGGTGACCATTATGCAGTAAAGTACAGTAAGCCACCCAATCTATGGAATTTTGTTATGGAAGACAAGAGAAAAAGGTGAGAAAAGAGTAACCAAGGTGTGAAGATATTCTAGGTCCATTAATATTGGCCTCATATAACACAAGGTAAGATCTGTTGATCCTATTATCCGAAGATCCAGCTTTATATTCATTTCCTATTATGAAATTTAGGCTTCAAGTTAAGAAGTCAGCAAGCTTAAAATCTGTGCAGTAGTTAAGAATTATTTTTCTTCACCAACTTGAATCACTATATACTTTGAAGTTTTCAAATCAGCAACGGGGCAGGGAAAGTTTTATTTCAGAAAAAAATCAAAGTTGTTTTGTTGTAATAAAATTCTATTAAATGACTGTATTGCTCAAATCACATCTTATATAGAAGATAAGATATTGTCAACACTTAGCCAATGAAGCAACCCAAGAAAGTAAGATTAAGTAAAGTAAGAATATGTGTTACAGAGGACAGTGTGATCAACAACGCAAAAGGCTACTAGTCAAGTGAGATGAGAACAAAGTAGTTGTTGTTGGATTCGGCAACCCAAAAACCAATGATGACCTTAAAAGAGCAGGTATGGGGTGGAAGTATAGCTTGATGGTAAAGTACTTGTCTAGCATGCAAAGGCCCTAGGTTTGATTCCTAGCCCTGCAGAAGAAGGAAAAAGATAAGAGGTGGGGGCGTGGGGGAGAGAAGAAAAAAGAAAAAAGAAAAACAAAGCAGGTTGCATGGGTTTGCCTAGGCTTACGGGGAAGGAGGGAAGCTAATTTTTTTGTGTGTGTGCTATGTTAGGGATCAAGCCCGAGGCCTTCAGCATGCTAGGTAAACACAACTACTGAGCTACACTCCCAGCCCAAAGTTGTATCTTTACATGATTCCTCATAGTAGTCCATGCAGATCTTTATTTTCATGAAATAATTAAAAGTTTGCAGGAAAACGTGGAACAATTTTATAACCCTACAAACCAATAAAATAGTAAGAGTATCTGCAACATGTATGCTAGATCAACAGGCTAATTTTCTTAATAAATAAAAAGATTTAAAAATAATTGAAAAGAAAATACTCTAATACAAAGGAAAAGAAAGAAAAGAAAATCACAATACATAAGAGTCTTATTCTCACAATTAAATACAAATTAAGGCACCCTAACATTTTTTAAAATAAGAAGTAATATAGAGCTGGGGTGTTCCTTAGTGTAGAGGCTTGCCTAGCATGTACAGCCCTGGGTTCACAACTCAGCACAAAACAAAGGAAGGAAGGAAGGAAGGAAGGAAGGAAGGAAGGAAGGAAGGAAGGAAGGAAGGAAGGAAGGAAAAGGAAAGGAGGGAGGCTGGCAAGGAGGGAGGTAGGGGTAAGGGAGGGAGGGGTGAGGGAGGGAGGGGTGAGGGAGGGAGGGAGGGAAGTAGACAGAGAACAAGTGACAGATTTTATATTTCACCTATTTGAATGACAAAGTGTTGGCAAGCCAGTAGGTAATCAGGCACTTGCAGATGTTGTTGGCATATGTATAGACTTCAGTCTTTTTGGAAAGCGATTTGATAGTAACCAAAATTTAAATTCATATTTCCTTTGGTACAATATAAAAAATTCCCAACATTATTTCTGTAGATTATTGCAAATATTTAGGTACAAAGCTAGTCGTTGCATCATTGTTTCCTACAGCAAGTATCAAACTCAATGTCAAATAGGAGCTTTATTAAGTGAATTGTGTAATGGATCAAAAACTATTAACATGAATATTTCAACCTTCCTCTTCCATCTGCCTGCTAAACATAATTTTGTCTTGGACAAACTTTTTCCTCTCTCTCCCAAAGGGAAATAAATGTTCAATACCTTTTAGATTTTTCTGATGAAGCATCATGAGGAAAGCAGAGGGTACAGACAGATGCAAGGCTTTGTGGAATCCAGATAATCCCAGGAATGTGAGAAAGTGTAGGAAAAGAAAAGGTAAATTTATGAGTTATTACTAGGACCACACAAACCCTTCTCATGCACCAAAAATCCAAGTACAGAAAATGACATGTTTTGAAATACTTGTTAGTTAGTGATCTGGATTTTATTGACTTTGATGCTATTATGCAACTGGTCTACAGGAGTTTAGCTTCAAAAGTATTGTATATATGTAAAAAAATCCTACACAACTGTTAAAAGTAGTGAGTTACAAAAGTATATTGCTAAATACAAAAATATAAGATGAAAACTGTGTACAGTATATTCCCACTATTCTGAAAGTCAGTATATTATATTCACACATAGATTTTCAACTACATACAATTTTTCTAAAGGATGTTTTTGCACATTATTAAAATGCATACATCTAATAATTATGTTTTCCTTCTTGTTTTGTCCTTCATTCTCAGATCAACATTGAATGGTGTTTAGAAAGGTTGTGGTATTGAATATTCTTTAACTCATTAAGTCACAAGTTTTCAACCCTGCAAACATAATAAATATTCAGATATTATTTCAGTTAGCAATATACTTGTTGCTCAATTTAAGTTTTTATAGGTGTTGCATATTTGGAATGATGTATCAAAATGAGTTAAGCGAACAAGATCTTTTAGGATCTCAACCACATCAAAAGTTTTTCATAAAAGGAGTGAAGGGTTATGGAAAATAATATTCCTATAAGATAACTCCCCAAGAAAATGGACAGTGTGGCTTGAGAAGTGGGAAAAGAAATTGGCGGAACATTAAACCTCTCCCAATGCATTCCTGAAACAAGAAGCCCTAAAGGAAAAGGGCAGATATGGAATGCTAGGCCCAAAACCTTTACCTTCCCCCTGTCAACCTAGTCCTGAATGACATTGGGCAAGATTGAATACTCATCCTTCGGTGTCTAATTTTAACCTGTACAGCTGGCCCCTGATGGTCGAAACTGCATGTACACAATGAGTACATCCTCTTCCTCATACCCTATAAAACCAGAACTCACCTGTAACTGAGGGCCATTTTCCCATCCGGAAAGTGAACCCGAATGATGTCCCAATCTGCGAAGGAATAAAGGCTTCTCTGAATCCGTCAAAGTCTGCCTCCCATTTCCTTTTGCGCTTACAAGGAGAAAGTACACCACAATAACATGAATTATCCATCAAAAGAATTTAAGAGCGTTTTGTTGTCTCTAAACTTCTGTGCATTTTTCGGTTTCCACCATGACCATGGATTATTTTATCCGCCAAACAAAAACAAAAAACAAAACAACACCACATAACTGTTTAACCTAGAAATACGATGCTTTATTTTAAAACATTTCCTGGGCTTTTGAGTATTGTTAAAGATGCATAAAAGATTGAAACCTGGCAGGGGGATGTCTATCAAATGTTTTTGTTACTGCTTTTTGAATGGTGGACATAATTTGAATGGTGGACATAATCAAAGTTCCTGCCCAGTCTAGAAATGTGTCTTAAGGAGATTGCAATTGCCTTTACCCAAGTTAATTATTTAGTAAAGGTGGTTTGGTTTTGTTTTCATGAATATTTTGCTAAAGGTGGAAGGGTAAATAACCCACCAGGGTAATGGAACCACTGGGAGAGTTTGCTAAAACACAAAAGGCTCCTCCACCCACCCAGTTTCTTGACTCTGGGAAAGGGATTTGAGAATTTGCATTTCAGGTAATGCTGCTGTTGGTTGTCTTGTGACCATACTTTGAGACTCCTTGCATTATAGCATATTTATCATCATACTTATAAGTATTTATGTATTTTATTATTATTATTTTATTTTATTTTATTTTATTTTGGTACTGGGAATTAAACCCAGGGGCACTCCACCAGTGAGCCACATTCCCAGCCCTATTTTGTATTTTATTTAGAGACAGGGTCTCACTAAGTTGCTTAGGGCCTCATCCTTGCTGAGGCTGGCTTTGAACTCGTGATCCTCCTGCCTCAGCCTCAGTATTTATATATTTAATAGCATACTTACATTTAATCATCAGCAAAACCTCCCTCTAGAAGCCAGAATTTGGGGAGTAGGAGAGCCCTGAGCTGGATGAGAGCCAGGAGGTCCTCGAGGAAGATCTAGAACTGAAGGTCCAGAGGAAATCCCTATAGTTTCACTGCCAGCCAGATGGATATCTCAGGACTGAGAAGAAGAGGAAAGAGGGTAATTGAAACAGTGCTTTGTAGGGAAGGATGGGAAGGTCACCTTCATCGTACTACCTAGATTGAGTTTGATCACTGCTACACATGGATAGTTTTTTCACTATAAATGGACTTCCACTGTTGGGAAAGAGACCCTTACTTCCATTTTCTTAACTTCAAAATGGTAATGACTGATGCTTTTTAATGTTCTGAATAATTGAAATCTGAAAGAATATGTTACAAAAAAACATGCAATAAGAATAAGTGCTGAACAAAAAAAATATATAATAAGGGCATGACTCAAAAACGAAGATGCCTTTTATTTTTGTGTTGCTTGACTTCACCCAGAACTTAGAAAACTCTGGTCCTCCTCTCAGAATCATTCTTTGCGTTTTCTCTCCCATTGCTTTACTGCTAGGCGAAGCTCCTCCAGCAGGTGGTGCGATCCTAGCGCTTTGCCAAACGTGGTCTGCGGCGACGGTAAACAAATAGGTTGGCCAAGGCGCACCGCCCATCTCCGGGCTCCGCCCCCTGCGCTCTAGGATCACAACAGCGTCAGGCCACTGCGCGTCACCGCCTGAGCTTTGCTGGATGGTTCCCAGGCATGAATTCCTTTTGGGAACTGGGTTCAGGAAAAGAATTGTTCACAGTACTTATTAGGGCCGAAATAAACATATGTTGCACTGAGGAATGGGGTCTTAACTGGGAAAATTGTCTCCAAGTATTCTTTTTTGCTAAAACCTCGCCACTCTCTCCAACACAGGAAGAAAAAAAGGGTTGGAGGACAGGAAACAAAGCATCAAAGCCAGAACTGTTGACACAACTCTAGAAGTATCTTCCCAGACTGGATTCCAAAAGATCAGCTGCCCAGGTCCGGAGTCCCCATCCCCACGCTACGAGCCCTGGGAATGAGAAAAACAGTCCTGGATCCGAGAAAGGTCACCGGACAGCACGGCCTCATCCCCACCCGGCCCCGCCCCCGACTCCAAACCACGCCCCTTTAAGCCCCGCCCCGGGAACCTCCCAGAAAGGGTGGAGCCGACGACGCCTCTTTCCTTCCTGACCTGCGCGCGCAGCCTGCAGCCGCCCGCGCCTGCTCCCTCCCTAGTCAGGCGCCGGTCCTGAAACAGTCCGGGCAAGTGAAGCTGCAGCCCCGGCGCTTTGCGGAGCGAGCCGGACCCTAGCAGATGTGCGCAGCCCCGCGTGGCAGCAGCATGAGCGCGCGCAGTCCAGTCCTGTGCCTCTTCCTGCTGCTGCTCTGTCCTGCGCAGGTGAGCGGCGGTCGGCGACCCGAGCGCACTGTAGGGGACGTGGCCGGGCCGCGAGTCCGGGAGGTGGCAGGCAGAGCCGCGGGTTTGGCGGACGCTTCCCCAAGGCTGGCGACCCAGGACGGGGGAGCTTAGGGGCGCGCACCGGCCCGGTCTAGGGAACTTGGTCTGCGGGTGTAGCGCCCGGACGTTCCGCCACCTTTTCTGTCTGTCTCCGGCCACACTCCTCCCTGTGGTCTGGGAGAGGGTGGCAGCTGGGGGCTGCTTGCTTGACCTATTTTGAACTCATTTCTTGATTTGAGATATGGGATCAGAGGGAAGGCGAAAGGGAACGGTGGGTGAAGAGGGATAGGAACCTTATTTAATTTTTTTCTAATTTTATATGCACACGAACTCTAAATTTGTTTAGAAGATCCAGCCACTTTATTTCTCTTTCTCTCCTGAGAATGGAAGTGTTAAGGTGAAGAAAGGAAACTCATGAAGCACCAAATTGAAACAATCCTGAGTACTTTATATAAGT